>JARHVA010004045.1:530000-587500 GCA_037957365.1 Torreya grandis
TACATCCACCACACATCAATGAAGGTAGTTATATTGAAACACAAATATATCCATTAAAATAATATTGTATAGAATGATAAATATGACCATAATGTATAGAGTATAAAAGGACAACTAACTCATAGCAAACCAATCATGTATATTAAGCGAAAAATAATTGTCACATACTCAACATATGATATAAATCTCAATCAAATAATAATTAATAAACTAACAACCATAATAATATATGGATCAAATAAGTTTATCAACTTAGAGAGAAATAGGGATGTGACATCCTTCCCCTATAAATCCGGTCATCATCTTGATGACATTTATTCAAACACAAATTCTAAATTAGAAACATTATTCAACAACAAATAATATAATATGTAGAAGTAAATGAAACAAATAAATGTGGAAAAATCATGTAAAACTCATCATAGTCCTCCCAAGTTGCACTATCTTTAGAATAGTGATCTCACTGGACCTTGCACTATGAAAGTTCTATATTACATAAACTAAGTTTTTGAGTGTAAATTATTTTAATTGGTTCTACCATGACCACCCTAGGATCCATAACCTGTAAAGCATTCTAATCCAACACATGTGGAGGATCAACAACATAATTTTTATACATGGAAGACATTATACAAAAGAGATAGACATGGTTTCAATGAAATCCTATATGCTATATGATTGAAAACTTCCAAAACCTTAAAGGGTCCCACATATCTTGGTGAAAGTTTAACTAACTTCTTGAATTTAATCAATCTTTTCTAAGGCTTAATCCTAGAAATTTTTTATCACCTATAGAAAATTGCCTTTATATTCTCTTCATATTAGCATAATGTTTTTGTCTATAATTTGGCCTCGACCAACCTATGCCTAATTTTCTTGACTTATTCTTTTATTTTTAAAATCATCTCACATGTGAAGACTACCCTATCTTAAAACATATCCCAATTAATTGGTGTTATATACCTCTTTCTGTATAATGACTCAAATAGAACCATCTTCAATGTTGATTAGTATGAGTTGTTGTAATCAAACTCATCCAATGGAAGGTGTTCCTCCCACTTATATTGTTAATTCACACAATACATATGAAAGATATATTATAAAAAATGGATAGATCACTCTATTTATCCATCATTATGTAGGTGATAAGTAGTTCTTAAATTCAACTATGTACCTAGAGCTAAATTTAGAGTCGACCAAAACCTAGAAATCATCCTTGGATATTTATCCAAAAAGACCACCTCTAGAAAATCATGAAATTGATACACTTATTTCAAGAATTTATTTGAAAGAATTGGTGCATCATCTATCAATTTTATCGATATGAAGTGGGTTACTTGGCTAGTTTGTCAACTATAACCAAGATTAAATCAAGTCATTTATGTGATAATGATAACCCTGGAATGAAGTCCATACCGATCACCTAACACTTCCATTATGGTATATCATGTGGATATAATAATCTAGCTAGATACACCTACTCAACTTTCACATTCTAACATTCCAACCATTGAGATAAAAAATTTGTTGCATCTCTCTTGATTCCCATCAAGAAATAGAGGGGTCTAAGATTAGACATGAGTTTGGTTACACCTAGATGTCCTAAATATGTGTCATTATGTAATTAATTTAGCATTGTGATCCTTATATTATCTCTATCAAGCACATACATCTTATCATATTACCATAAAATACCATAATTATTTATCTTGAATCCATTATACCTAGGATTCTGAGTATTCTTAGATAATGTTTTCCTGACCTGGTAGCATAATTCATCTCCTAGAAAGAATTTGATTACTCGATCTCAAAAAGTAATCCTGATAGTATCTATAAATATTATGTACCTCCTATATCTTAGAGCATTATCTACTCTATTTTACTTATGTTTGATATAATTAATATCAAAATCTTAATCACATAAGAACTCTAACCATCACTGTTGATGAACATTTAGGTTTAATTGGGTGAAGATGTACCTAATTTCCAAGTTATCAGTCTTGAGTTCAAATGGTTTCCTTAATAGATAATGCCACCAAAATTATAAAACATTAACAATTTTGACAAGTTTTAGGTCGTTAGGGGCATAATTCATCTCATATATCTTCATTTTCCTAGACTCATAGGCTACCACTAAGCCATTTTGCATAAGAACTCCTCTAAGTCCATATATAGATGTATCGATGATCATTAAAAATTGACCATTAGGATCAAAAAATCATAGCACTAGTGTTAAATTAAGACTCATTTTTAGTTCCTAAAAGTCTATATCACACTTGTCTAACTAGATGAAACTTTGATTCTTACACTGAAGAGAGGTAATTAGATTAGCTATCTTAGAGAAATTCAAAAGTAAATTCCTGTAATAGCCTTCTAATCCCATGAAAATCTTTACCTCATGTACATTATTTTGTGATGTCCATTCCATTATGTCACTTATCTTCACTATATCCATTAAAATTCCATCCATAGAGATAATATATCCTAAATATTGCACTTTATTTTGAAAAAATGCACACTTAGACAACTTGCCATACAACCTATGATTTCAAAAACATTGAAAACCCAATTCTAGATGTTGTAGATGATCTTTATCATGCTTAGATTAAATTAGGATGTCGTCAAGAAATGCCAAAACAAAATGATCTAGGTATTTTCTAAACACACTATTCATAATATTTATAAATGTTATTGGAGCATTTGTCAATCCAAATGGTAACATTATGAACTTGTAGTGTCCATATCATGTTTTGAACTTGTTTTTAAAATATCCTCCTTAAACATTTTTGATTGATAATACCTTTTTCTATGATCAATATTATAAAAGGATTTTTCCCCTTGAATTTTATCAAAGATATCATCAATGCATGGTAATAGATATTTAGTCTTGATATTGATTTATTCAACATCTTGTAATCAATACATAGGTTAAGATTACCATCATTTTTCTTGATGAATACAATTGGTGCACACCATGGTGACACACTTACTCAAATTATTTATTCCAAAAACAACTCTTGAAGTTGAGCCTTTAACTGAACCAATTCAGTGGTTGTCATTCTATATGGTTACTTAGATTGTAGTTGTAATATAGGTATGATATTAATCAATAAATCAAACTACCACTTGGGTGACCATCTAGGTAATTCTTTTGGACACATGTCATGGAAGTTTCTTAGAAAAGGATAATATTTAATGGATGGTTCCTTAGATTCATCCATACCAATTATCTTAATGATAAATTACTTTCATCCCTTCCTTTGAGCTTTCTTGAAATAAAATGTATAAATTTCTTTAGCTTTAACTCCTTTTTCTAACCCTAAAGTTGTGTCTAGTTTTTGAAATCATCTTGACACTCATCCTTCTTTGTATAATAGACAACCTTGGATTTATGTTTTGTAATTTAATTGATTCCTAGGATGACATCATATGATCCCAATGGTGCTACAAAAATATCCACTACTATAGTGAATTTAGGTAACCTAGTCTCTAATTCAACTAGAAACTTGTTAACTTTGACATTAGACTCATTTTCATATTATATCAGCCATGCATTTTCCATAACTCCATCCTTTCTAGATAGTTTACTAAGTACTCTAGGATCAATAAAACATTATGTATCTCTTCTATCAATCAAAATAGAAACTAGATGATCAAACAAAATACGTGATATTTTTATGGGTAAATCTTGATACTCAGCCTAATGATAGTCAATTACTACATGAATTTGCTAATAAAATGTACCTTGTTGAGAAGTAGAACCCTTGTTCTTTGACTTGTCCTAAGGACACATTCAAAAATAATGGTCACCTCCACATATGAATAAACTTATAACTGGTCCTTTCCTATTTGAATATTAGTTTCCCTTGACACCACCCATGAAACCATTACTAAGTTTCTTATTACTTGAACCACTATTGAACTTGGCATTTTGATTTTTGAACTGACTCTTGGAATCTCCACTCCTCTACTTCTAGTTCTTATTTTTTTAAATTGGTTTAGAACTTCCAAACTTCATTTTGAACTTATCTATGACTCAGGAAAGATATTTTAGTTTATATTCCTACTTAACCACCTTATCAAACACTTAATCCATGGTAGATGGGCCATGCACATATACTTCAAAACTAATTTGGGGTTTTAATCCCACTATTAATTTACTCATCCTAAACCTCTGATTTGCTTTATACTGATGTACATACTTAAGGATCTTGGTGAATCTCTCCCATTATTCATCCACCAATAAGACCCCTTGCTTAAGATTCTAAAATATCTACAATATTTTTCTTGATGTAGAATTATAGAAGCTATAATGACCTAAAAATATCATAAACTATTCCCAAGTGGTGGTGGTTGGGTTGAGGTTCATCTCAAGCTTCTTATTTTCCCACCTAATTGTTCTTTTACCAATAATCTGATACACTCCCAAAACTACTTTAATGACTTTAGAGTAATTTTGAATCTCAAAATATTTCTCCATTTATGTCAACGAAGCTTCATATCCATTTCCAAATATATTTTCATTAAACTTGGGTGGATTTACCTTTTTATATCATGTGCCAAATTTGTCGTTACTCAAGCTCTTCCATCATGTGGCACTTCATCATGCCTCAATTCTTGAGGCTGTTCTTGCTCATAAATATGTTTTTTATGTTCCTCCTTATAATTATACTCTTCATGTCCATGCACTTTCTATTCTAGGGCCATGATTTGGTCCCTAGTCTCTTGCATGGTCATGAGGATTTGGGCCAATTTCATAGATTATTTAGTGGTAAACTGATTTGGATTAATAAGGGGATCAGTATTCAAAGTACCCTCACCTCTTAGTATAGTACACACCATTATTCTTCCTACTTAATAGTAGAATAATTTTATGTTAGTGGACACACTAAGTCAATGTTTTTTAGCTTCAGCTTCAATACTAGAATGTAACAACCCCACTGGGTTTTGATAGAATGTTATAAAATTTTAATGATATAATAATAATAATTATACATTCTCATATTATAAATTTAACCAAAAGGAATATAATTACTGATATTTAATTAACTACATAAATTTATTTAATCATAAGGTTTATAATTAATGCACTTAGCTAATGATCACCATGAAATGATATAACAAATCATGAATAATGTTTAATAAACAATGCATATTGCATCTACATCTTTAATGAAATAGTAAAAATTCAGCCATGCTTGATACAATATTACAACCACTATTTTATAATTAAAATGAATAAATATTATAGTCTTCATCAATTAATAATATCTCAAATAGTACTACATGATACAAATCTCAACAAAGCATGAGTTTCCATGACTCAAGTATCAATTTGTAACCTCAAGTGTAGTACTCTAGTTGGGAGGAAGAACATCATTTAAGTGATTTTCCACACCAACCATAGAACATAGATCACCTACACTATCTTCCAATAATAAAATAGTCCTCCGTTCATGGATGGGTAGAAAATCATAGTGTAGGAATCTGGAGTGACAAACTAGAAACCGTGTGTTATAGATATCTAATACATAATGTGAATCATAGATAAATCCATTCTGACAAAAAATCACACAAATATGAAAACTATATCAACATATCAAATGACAATGTTTAACTACAAACATTACTTTGGCAAATATTTTCAATAGTTAATGATCTCTAGGATCAGTCATTTCCATACACACCACTCAATCAAATTACAACTCATATTGTATTGATGGTGTTAATTAAACTAGTGGACCTTGTCACACTACTTATTTAGTACCATAAATGTGAGATTCGGTTAATTATACAATAATATAAAAACTAATAGATTGAAACAAAATATTCCATATTATAAGATAAATATATGCTAAGTATGAAAATGTCATTTACACACATGTTATCCATTAAATGAAATGTAATGGATCTAAGATTCCTTAATTTATTAAAAAATAAAAAATAGATTCACATATTGTCCTTAATAGAAACATACCATCCAGATAAGAATCATATCTAGACTACAATTTACCAAATATTTATATGTAACTTTTAAAAGTTATTTCCTCAACTTTTCAAATATTAAACACAACTTATATATTTTTCATATTTCACAAATATAAAAAACTCCTATCATTTAAAAACTTCAAAAGATCTATATTTAACATTTTAAATTCCTTATTTTTAAAGCTTATACTAAACATCAAACACATAAAAAACACTGATAATATTTTGTTATGTAAAATACTAGTCAAAAATATTGAACATCATAAAAATATCTTTATATGGGATACAGTTTAAGATTTACTACATAATCATCAATTCACATGTATATTCCATACATTATAAACATAGTTTATAAAAAATAACCCATTTCATAAACATTCAAAGTGTGCATAAGGTATACTATCCTCATTCTTTAGATTTTCATTAATTTTAATAGAACACATTTAATATGTATTGTTTCATCTAAAAATTCATAACCAAATGATTCTTACTTTAGTGGTTCAACTTAAATGTGCACATAATTTTAATATATATCCTTTTATCATTTTGAACGTAGCCAACAATGCTTTACTTATTATTTTTACGTCAAAAGGCATAGTCAATATTTAATATCTATTCATTGTATGCTATGTTTACCATTCTAACTGAGACTTAAGCCACTTATTTTAAACTTATACATTAGCTTTGTATACCTAGTTGAGTACATACTAAATATATCATATTCATTCAAATGTTTGACTCAGCCAATTTACAAATATGCATGTTTCTTCCACACCCATATTACACACATATACTCTTAAAAAAATATAAACCCTTTTTCTTTGCCTAGGGTTTCTGCCACACCCATATTACACACAATTCATTTAAATGGCTACCTAAATTTAAAAAATTGGACACAATAGTGAATAAAATATGTCCTCTATATATTTTGTGGAAAATTTCTAATGTGCAAAGCAAGAGGGTTCATAACTATGGCTACTTACCAAGTTTTTAGGTTATATGATGGGTTATGTATATGGAAAAGCCATCCACATACCCCATCATTTATCCCACTAATAGTTTTAATCTATATAAACTATAACCTTTCATGATTTTATTACCATAATCCATAATAAAACATAGAAATCTAAAAATGAACTAACCTGGTAATGAAATCTCCCAATACAATGCCAATGATTCACATTCTCCTTATTTTGTTAGGTCAAATTTTACTCTTCAAATCTCTTGTCTACTATTCATGTCATCCATTACCTCTTGTTCATCATTTTATTCAACTGCATGTTCATTGCATGTCATAGAACTATCAAAATAATCCACCTTGATTAACCAACTAGTAGTGAACTAGGTGTTTCCCATGTAAATTAAATAGATCTATTTCTCAACTGGTATGTTTAACACTCAGTCAAAGCCAAGTTAACCCTAACAATCTTGAATGTTCTCCTCATCAATAAGATAAACTAACTTTATATTATCACCTTCAAACTATGATATCAACATTGACTTCACAAATATCCATCAACTTATTTGAAATTTTAAATCATTATATAATTCAAAGGTATGTTGACTATCTTCTAGACAAACTAGGCCATTGATAATAATATTAAGTCTATTTAAACAAAATTACCCTTTCAAAATAATTCAACCTGCTAACTAGTGGTTATCATAATAAGTCAACAAAATAATGTATTGAATAACTCTTATTCATCATCAACACTTTGAAAAACACAATGACTTCAGTTAATCATTTAACAATATAATCATTGTTTAATATATTATGAATATTAAACCCTTGGTTAACACTAAATTAATAAAATGACATTTTCAAATAATGTTATTTATATCTTATTAACATTAGGATATACAACTATTATAAATAATAATAATAATAATAATCTTCTAAATATTATTATCACCATAATCCTACAGATTAAGTAACAAAAATAGAATCCATATATAACTTAACATAGAAACACATACATAACATCACATCATTATAATACATAACTATACCAAATAAATTATTGAGTCAAGTCAAACATGTATAGATTCACTCATTCAACCAAGAAATAACATCATACAAGCTAATATATGTATGATAACCAGATAGTGAAATCACTCAACCAAATCAGCATGATAATCAATATAAACCAAGATCACACTAAAAACCATATTAATAACCACTTAAATGAAAGTAATACAAAAAATTTTGTAGCTATCTAACTCAAGCAATTAATCAAAAAACATGATATATTATTATGGTGTGTGCATGGGTTTCTAGTTTCACTCTCTATGATCCCCCAATGCCTCCATCTAAACCACCATCTCTAATGATGCTCTCCCTCCATCACACTATGAGAGATGGATTTGTCCTACACCCACCTTAGATAAATTAAGGTAGTTATCTCAAAACACAAATATATCCATTAAAATACTATTATATACACTAATAAACATGATTATAATATATAGAGTATAAAAGTATAACTAACTCATAGTAAACTAACCATGTATATTAAGCAACGTATAGCTATCCCATAATCAACATATGACATAATCTCAATCAAACAATAGTTAATCAACTAAAAACCATAATAATCCATGGATCAAATATTTGTTTTAACTTATAGAGAAATTATGATGTGACACTATGTAAGGGTGTGCAATAACTACTCTAAAAGGAGAAAATTTTAGTTGATATCCTTAATTTACCTATACCATTTTCTTCCTAAACTATATAACCATGTTTGTATTTGAGTGTGCAATAACTACTAGTAATAATCATTACTTATGGAAACATTTTTCCACAAATAAACCAACTTAAAGAGTAATATCTTGAAACCATAGAGCCTTCTTTTTTGATCTACCCTTCCCTCCTTTTGAAGTTTATTTGATTGAGATATATACACTTTAGAATAGTATCCAACCATCCAACTAAAGTAGTTTTTATTTTGTTTATTGGGATTTATTTCACTACAACCACACTCAATTAACAATCTGCATGCTCAGCCTATTATTCCACCACCAAGTTGTTTAACCCATACCTAAAACTCATGCCCTAAAGTGGAGTTTACCTCCATTAAAATCCTAAAACATTAGATGCTACCTTGTAAAATCTAGGGGTGTTCACAACATCCACATCAACAACCTACATGCTAAATTATTAGTTTTATTCTTCTTTTTACTATTACACTACTATATGAACCTCACTATCTATTTCAAATCTACTTAAAATCCTACATCGACATCTTTTTGAGATCAACATGCCCCATTTCCATAAAATGGGGACCCTATGAAAATTTTGGATCAGTTACCCTAGGATATAAATTACAATTGGATCCACATGATTAAAACCCCTTTTTATGACTTAAATGATTTAAATTCATGTTAGTCCATGACAAATATTAACAAGGTATTTTTGAAATATTTCATTAATGTCTAATTCATTGAGTTGTCCAATGATCTATTTTGTTTAAAAAGTTCTATTGAAAGAGGTTATGATTTAAAGACATAAGGTATGATCCTTAAAACCCAATAAAAGTGGATGAATTAAGGTTTTTGGATCATGGTATTACTTTAGCTATGTAAAAATTCATATTCACTACTATGAGGTACCTTGATTTTAAGTTTTAGAGTAGGATTTGAGTCAAATTTTTTACTCAGAGTTCATAAATTCAAACTCATCCATTCTCTTTCATCTCATAGGTTTCTAACTTTCTTATTTTTTCCCTCTATGTAGGAACCTGATGCTAGCTTAGCCTTAATTAACACATGATAGTGTTGCATGCACTAACCACTCAGCCACATGATTTTTTGAGATTTATCATGCATCTTTTATATTTTAAAAAGTCTCATGACTTAGTGACATAATCATAACATGCCATGTGGCATTCAATCATAATGTTTCAAGTTTAAGGAAAAAGTTATAAATCCTCACAACCCAATGATCTAATATGAGTCTGCCTCTTATCACTAAATCATTACATTCTAGTTCATGAAGAAGTTACACCTCAAATGGAACATGCCATATCACATCCAATCACAGCCCTCCAAGGATCCTATTATTTTATAAAAGTCTTGTAACCTAATCATCCAATGAGAGATTTCCACTTGGCACTTTTTTATGTCATTTAATGTTTAAGGAGGGGTCTCAAGTCAATTAGATCATAACAAACAACACCTAGTTATGACCTTCTAAGGCCTTAATTACTTTATGAAGCCTATAACCTAGTGACCAAATCACAACATTCCACTTAGAACTTTTTCACATCCTTGTAGCCCCTATAGTCAAGGTGCAATGCTCAATTCCAACCATGTTGTGATTGTATTATGGGATGAAACTTGGCATTTAGTCATTCAATCCTAAATAAAAAGAGATGACATAGAATCCACCTAGTATCTGAAACAAATGGACTGAAGACATGTGGACCCCTTATCTCATGATAATAATATGACTAAAGGAAACCATAAAACCGGTCAAAGATCAATCAAATAAAAATATGACATTTGGTAAAGTGTCATGATTTTTGGTTCCATTGAATGTTTCATACAACAAATCCACATGATAACATGAGATAATGAGAGCTTGTCACTTAGAAAACTAGTAGGGGTCCTAAAGCCATATAAGCCCAAGAATATAAGGCATTGAGCCATGTAACATCAAATAAGAGTGGTCCAGTAAAAATATGACACTTTGTAGGATATTACACAATCCACTTAAATATCCCAATATTTGAAATAAAATATTGAAGTACATAAAAGAGCACCAAGTGTTAAGAACTTGTCAAGTATGATACCTAGGAGGTGCATATCTATTTATAAAGTTCTAGTTGTAGGTGTGATTTAACTATTGATGGGGCTCATTTTTGTAGTTTTAGAGTGATGCCAATTCACTAAAAAAATCAAGCCTATGATATTTAGCCACATGGACAAGGTGAAGGAAGTGATTGGTTGATTCCTCAAAGTAGATTTTTGAAGTCGCAAGAAAAAAATTATAGATATACCTAGCCTTTAAATCAAATAAATTTAAATATGATTACCATTTATGACTCATATCTTTCAATTCAAATTATAAAATTTAGAGTTTAAATCTTGTTGTGTCAAGGCATTACATTCACTTTCAATTGTTATATGTTAATAAATCTAAAATATTTTTTGATTATTGATAATGACTTGTGTACATTTATTCAACATTAAATAAATACATGAGATCTTCAATAAAAAAATTAAAACTATGGCCAAATATGGAACATCCAAAGCCACCAAATAAGAATAAGTTTCATTCCTCTACTCCTATGAAATGAACATCACCTTTTGGGATGCTAATTTAAAATTAGTTACATTGTCCACCAAAGATAAACATTATATATATTTATTATACCATTGTATATAGATATAATGATGATGAGGAAGGATCCAATGATGTAGAAGTTAGGTTAGACTTTATGACAATCAAATTTGTATGGTTACACAAGGCTACATCTAACCCATAGGTACTCCACTACGTAGACTTAGTCTACCCAAATTTTATTCAATATTGGTGTGTTAATAATATTCTTAATCCTTTTAATTTAGGATACGGCATTACTTTTATATTTGGGCTAGCCTTCTAGGATTATTATGATCTACCAAAATTAGAGATTGTTTATAACTAGGAAACTATGATTTAATAGATCTAAACCCATGACATCAAGGAAGTTTGTAGGGAGTGGGATGAGAAAATGGGGAAATTATAATTCAAATAAAAAATCAAATATATTACCATCACCTAGTTTATGAAGAGAGTGTGAGTGGGAATGGCTATGATGAATCAACTGCATGGGGCCAAGGACATAGGCCATGTAGATGAGAAGTGGGTTCCACTTATATTGATGATAATATATTATTCAAATACTCCCCCTTTAGGATAAATCATATCCTATAACTTGGAATCACTTATTACAAATTTCATTTCCAACCAAAGAGATCATTTATATATAATGTCCTACCTAGTCGATGCCATATATGCTACCCAAAAGTTCCACTAATTCACTAATTGGTATATGAAACTAAAATTGACTACTCCTCACACATTTTCAAAGGTAGGAGTATAAAAATATAATTAGGATATGATGGAAATTTTTGATCACTTCTATCTAATAGTGTCCTAAGAAATCTAAGAGAGGCCCATGTTAAGGCTAATAGAGGAAATTAGAATAACACTCAACACCCTAGGAGCCTATTAATACTATATGAATTTAATAATGATTAGGATAGTCATAATTAAGATAACCCCCTTTAGGTTACACACCACAATTCCAAACAAACTCAATGAATGAGAAATTTCTTTCAAATTACTCAAAAGGGTGAATGGATTATTCAAGAATAAGAAGAGAGGATTGGTTCATCCTTATCTATCCAAGATTGGATAGTTTAGAACTGAAAATTGGAACTCATTCATCATTGATGCCAAGCAAAGGTCTACATTTGACTTGGAAAGGGATGGCAATAGGGATATGGGACCATCAGTATGTAACATTCAAACATTACATCAATAACATGGTATCCCTAAGCATAACTAATAATTATGAGCTTTAATATAAATATAGGTTATACATAAATACAACCAATGAAATAGAGGTAAAACATATATTAAAGCTATCAATATCCCATAGGTTAAGGGAAGGTTGGAATATGAATGTTTATATCAAGTTTTTGAACCTAAATATTCTCAAGAAGGAACATCTACATCCATAGTTAATGTTTCTAATATTGAAGAGGAAAAACAATTGACCCTTAGCTCAATTAGAGGATATTACAAGCATTGTCTCCTACTTTGGAGAAAAGAAGAGTTGAGACTAAAAAACATACTAAAAAAGACTCTATTTTAGGAACAACATCTGATATCCCATCCTAGGAAGAAAATATTACCTTAATATAGGCAAGACCTTCTATAGTAGACCATATCTTTATTGGAGGTAGTACTAACACCTAGTATAATACCAGTAGCTTCAACATCAAGATTGCCTCCCATACTCCTTGTCAAAGAGGAACTAGGTACAACAGGTAAGGAATACATTTATTTTCCTCATTAATTTTTATAAAAATAACCCTTGGGTATATTTTTTGACCACCCAACATTGGATCATATGAACCTCCTACCCTATGGCCACTCACTAGACTTGTAATTAGGCCCATGACTATACCATTGCCCACTATTGACCCTTTTATTGTATCATCCACTTCAAAGGTCTTCATAATGGCTAATTTTCCTCTAATTATGCCTATAAGTATGCCTAGAACAAGTCTTCAACTACCAAATAAAAATATCACTATTGTCATCCCCCAAGTTCCTTTATTCCCAAATAGCTCTTAAACTAGCACTAGTTATTATTCATCTTTAGGAATCACACTTCCCACTTCATCCTCAAATTTTGAATTTGTCCTATTCACCAACATAATTACTTACCAAACATTTTAATTTTAGGCATTGACACCATTTCAACAAATGCCTCCATCGACCGAACCTCAAGGGGACATTTAAGATAAATACTAGATAAAAAATGTAGTTGGCTACAATGGATAACCAAGATTTGGTTATAGTGGACCCTTCATAGGTATAACTAGAGTTTGATAAGAAGTATATATAAATGAAGAGATTAACCAAGAGGAAGGTGACCCATCCAAACCAAACAATTTTTTATGAGTTAGAAGAGACCCTATTTGAGATGAACAAGAAGAAGAAAGCCAATACTAGCCAATATTAACAGTATGAAGAGGACCCCCTCTTAGATTTAAATGCATATGGTGATGTAGTTGTGGAATTGATAAAATGAATGTAATAGAGGGAAACTAATTTGGAATAATAACATAAAAGCATGTTGGCAGAGGAGATCATCACCAAGGTAGAATGGGTTATGGAGGTAATGTTTGATGTAATAAATATTTGGCCTAGTAAAAAGTAAAAGGGGATGATATTTATGAAAAAAATTAAAGAAGAAGGTGCATATGGGTTGTATTAAAAAAATATAATCAACTTGGTAAATTTGATCATGATGAAAATTTTTGAAGACATGAAATTTATCCCATTAGAGGACTCAATAAATGATCAATACTTTATAACTAAAAGAAGGAAAGCTTTGAAATAGTGGATTAATGAAATCAAATCCCTAGGCCAATCTCTCACCCAATAGGGTGATAGAGTCATAAATTAGATTAAAGAGGCTGAGATCATGCAATGTACTCATAAGTATGGTTTTATATTTAGTAAGGATGCTTTTTGAGCCTAGTTGTAAAATTTTATTGTCAATTTTGATAAATAGGTAATGGCTAGATGAGTCACCTCTAGAAAGGAGATGGTAGACTTGGTAGCATCTACCAATCAAAGAACATAAAATGTAGTCACCATTAATGAGGCTATATGACCTCTATTGAGAAAACATGATGCAATGGTGGGTATTACCATCAAATTATTGAAATAACCTATTATTAATTTGATGTTGATTGACATTTGTTATAAGACATGATTTAAAGTATGGAGAGAGAAGATAGAAGATAAGAAAAAATCAAGTAGTGGGCTACATGTGGTCACTATAGGAGATTTTTGTCGGGTCCCTATTTTATTAAGTATGGGAGTTATGCCATTATGATAAAAACTTAGACATGAGGCAATCATTTTAATGATTGATATTTTGACATCTTGGCACTAACTAGAGGAATCACTGTTTACTTTGCATTCGCTAGTAGGTAGATAACAATTTACAAGAATATCAAGGCATCTTCCAAGTTGGGTGATATGTGTTGATTATAGTGCAAAGGGTACAAGGTGATGGAGTTGGTGGAATGATCAACAAAAATTTTATCTTGGCACCCAGTGTGCATAGCTTAACTCTAGAAAGATATGTTCTTGTAGGATATTAAAAGAGCTTGAACCTATGATCCAAGATGATGCAAATTGATGTAGTGAATATTTAGAGAAATGGAAACCCTCTATTAAGAATTACATTTTAACTAGTAATAGATTGGATGCCATACATGATCCATTTGTATATGCCCAATCTTACCTATGAGCCTTTGTGATATTAAGTATCTTGAATTAAGCATGTACTCTATTTTATATATATTATGAACTTTGTTCTTTTAAACTTTGATGAATGAAAAAGAATGGTTGTCATGAATCATACAATGTTTTTGGGTTATACTTTTATGCTAACAATAGTGAAATGTGTAATGAATGGAATAGTTATAATGTTATGATTCCAATTCATGTATGTTGAGAATGTTGTTTACAAGCTTCTAGTCTAGGTCATTAATGGCATCCCTATAATATTGATGATGTTAGCATATCTTATAGAACTAGATTAATGTTAGATAATTTTCAATGATGCCATGATGATGTAATCGGGTATCTTGGTGAGTAGATGAAGTGCCTTGATAGTCTAAGTGACAATGACAAAGTGTGAAATTTGCTTGTTCTAGTATGTTTGACGTATGAATGGTTGATCTTCAATTTTAGCATGGTTAGAGATGTTCAAGGATGAGTATGGTGTTTTAAGTATGTGAAATATGTCCATAATATGTTTTATTTGTTTTGAGTGATTTTGTACATAAGCAAAATTCATCTAGTTGTCTATAATTTTCATCTAGACACTTTGGGTCTAGTGGCATAAAATTTGAGTAGGTAGTTTAATGATGTCACCATTTCTAGTGTGGATGAGTCAGGATAAAATGGTCACATGGTTTTTTTCAATATTTTTCCTAGTTATTATGTACTAAATCTTAGGTCATGTTCCTAAGTTCATCAAAAGATATACAAGTACAAAGTTGGGCTCCCAAGCATTTTTATACGGTTTTCCCATACTTAGCAAAATTTACATGAGGCAAGAAAGAGTTGAGTAAGTAGTTTGATGGTGTAATATCTCACACATGTGGATGTATTAGGAGAAGGTGATGATATGGGTTTGTTTATTTTTATGCCTAGTTGATTTATGCTACTTCTAGGTCAATCACCAAAGCATGACAAAAGATATGCATGTTCAAAGGTGGCCTCTTAGACAAGTTTTTGACATGTTGGCTCTATGGTAGAAAAATTTGAGTGTGATTTTTAATGTCATTATATCTCACATGTGTGAAGGTTCTAGGAGTAGTTTATCACATGGTTGGATTATCCTATGTGAGGAGATCTTATGGTCCAAATTTTAGATCATGTGTCTAAGCACAAAATAAGTTTTTGAGGTTCAAAGTTGGTTACTCAGATAGATTGAAATAGATTGAAATGGCCCCCATAGTAAATTTTTCACAAGGTAATGTTCAATAAACTTTCAAAGAGATTGATGATGTGCATTTTTTCCAAGAAGTCAAGATGTAGTGAGATGGTGCCAAGTGGTCAATGTTTAATGCTGAGTAGAGATAAAGATCAAGCTTCTTCCAAGTATCAAAAGTGAGAGGGATATCATAAAAATAGAGATCAATAGTGTGTATTAAATACAAGAGGTCAAAGTGATAGCTATTTTAGTTTATTAAATACTGATCTACATATAAAATATTAACTAACCATGTTGAGTTAAAGTGTCTAGATTACATGAGATGTAGTCAACTATAAGATGTTTAACACTTGGACCTTAGTGCACTATGCAGTAACGATAAAAAAATATCAATGGTTTATGTTTAATATGATCAGTGAGGACACAAGATGTGATAATAGTGTTCAAAGTTTAACCATGACTATTTGCTTTTGAATATTTGAATTTAACAAAGGGAAAGACTAGTCTGTGGTTTTTGGACCATTTATTTTGATCAAGGATGAATTTACTCATGGTGTAAAAATAAAATTAGTAGAGGAATCCAAGGAAAATATGATAATATTTATTTAAAGACATAGAATTGTGTATAGTTAAAGATATTAAGGTTCAAATTTGTCTATGTGTTCATGCATGGACTGTAAGTGAACCAAGAAGATTCTTTAAGTTTATTTTGATTTTGTTTCAATGTTTCATGGTGAATTAGATATTGGTGAGTGTTTTATACTCCATAAGGATTCTCTATGTGTATTATGAAGGTTTAAAATTTCTATAAAATATGATTAAAGATTAAGAAGGTTACTATGTGTTTGTTCATAATGACTTCTTGCATATAATGTTGTTTGAACAAATTATGCTTAAGAAAAAGGGTACTATGTTGGTTGTTGTGACTTAAGTGGGACTTATAGATCATATGGAATGGGTCCATTATTTTTTCAAGTGGTTATATGTTCTTGTTTCTTTATGAACTATTAAAGGAGTGAATGGGTTCACATGAGACCTATAAGAGCTACAAGGACTTTACTAAAAGGTGTAGCTTCTTAAGGGTGACCCATAGATGTTATGGCCAACCTATGAAGATTATTTTTGAGCTGTGTTTTGATGTGAGATATGCCTTATGGATTAAGACATGCCTAATGGCTAACCAAGGTATTAATTATCAAGTATGCTATATAAATAGTGAAATCAAAGATGGTGATTTATACACTTTATGGGAGATACTTGTGAGATATTTGAGAGAGGATTGTGTATGTTATCTATGGATATAAGGAGGGGTAGAGTGCCTTGTGGATGAGTTGAAAATAAAAATAGATTGAGGAATGTTTTTATGAACTATAGGTCATAATTTTGTTGGTAGAATAGTGTTCTTATTGTTTGAGTGTGAGCAAGGGTGAAGAGTGATAATCATAGGTCCATCATCAGGTATTGTGGACATTATTTCAAATATTTTGTTATGTTAGATAAACATCTAAGGTTTTTACATCCTTATTTCAATTTTAAAATTTCTAAAAGGTCTGGTTGTTATTGCATTTCAGCTAGATAGGTGTTTGTAGCACCTTGTGAGATTGTAGTCTCACTAAATAGGGATTGCAGTTCCTTGATCAATTGTAACTAATCTAAATTCATTATTATTATAATACTAGTCTAATTATAGGTTTTAGCGGGTTTTCTCCCCTAATAAGGTCTCTCATGTATGTCATGTGTTACATGCTTTATCTTGCATTTTGTTTCATATTCATTACTATGAATGATGTGTATGCCTCATAAATGTATGTATTGATTGATTAAGAGTTTGAAAGGATTAGAATTTAAGTTGTAACATCTAGGTTCACTAATTTAACCCCCTTTCATTGATTATACCTCTAATAATTATTATCAAAAAATTTCCTTTGGTAATGGTTTAATAGCTTAAAGGTGATCCAAGATACAATATGGGTAGTCATGAATGAGGTTACTCTACTAAGAAAGCACTGATGTTCAATAGATATAATTATGCTTTTTAGAGTGCAAGGATGAGGAAATTCATTATATCCCTAGGGTTTGATGTATATAAATCTATTTTTTATGGTCATGTTAGTCATACTACTCATTCATTTAGCTTTGTAGACAAGAAGTTATTTTAGAATAATTATAATCCAATGAACGCTATCACTTATGGTCTTTTAGAGACTGAATACACCAAGGTAATCCATTGTAAATATGTTAAAGAGTTATAGGACAAAATGTAGATCATTTCTTTTATAGATTCAAAGGTTAATCTTGTTAAGCTATAGACTCATAAAAGGAAATTTGAAAGTCTCAAGATGAAGGAAGAAGATTATGTAGCATCCTTTTTAAAGAGAATTGATGAGACTGTGAATATCATTATAGGTGTTGGAGAAAATTTTAAAGAGGCTATTTTCGTCCAAAATGTATTAAGGTCTCTATCTCTCAAGTTTGATCCAAAATTATTTACTATAGAATAGACTCATGATCTTACTCAGTTGAATATGGATCAATTTAATTGTACCCTTATTGCATATGAGATGAGAGTAAATTATGATATACCACCTAAGAATCAAGATGCATTCAAGATAAAGATGGATCCTAATAATAAGTTACAAAGTAATAAACCTAAAGAGGATGACATATCTAACATTGATGAGGATGAAATAATTTCTTTTATTACTAGGAAATTGAACACTAGGAAATTGATTACTAGGAGATTGAATAACTAAAGATTGAGATAAAAATCAATAAGAAGATGAAATATAAACTCAAAGACTATGGGGAGAAATTTAGTGTGTACGAAGAAAGATTGATTAAAGAAACCAAGGAGAATGAATATATGATCAATCATCTTAGTTGTCAATTGGAAATTCTATCTAAAGCCTAAAAGCTAAGGAATATGAATGTTAAAGGTATGTTTTTAAAAATGAGTCTTTGAAATCTTAGCTAGAAAATAAAGTTAGTAAGGTGAAGACATTTTCAAGATTTGAAAAGAGCTCATGTGACTTAATTTTTTTTTTTTTGAGTGGTTAAAAGCATGATAGTGATAGAGATAGTCTTGGATATGAAGAAGAACACAATAATGTAACTCAACACAAGATGAAGACTAATGTGAACTAGAACAATCATAATTTGAAGACAAATCATTAAATAAAGAATGAAGGTGATGGTAGAGTAAAGAAAAACTAGATCAAAAAAACAAATTCGATGAGGTATACAAGTTTCCATGGTTATTATTTCACATGTAAATAATTTGGTCATAAGGATAGAGGGTGTAACAGACCTATTAGAAATGAGTTTACATGGAACTATGATGGGGGTCATCAGTCAAAAGGTATGAATAGAGTTAAGTGATTTAATAATCTTGTTATAGGACACTTTGGTAACCATTGTCCACATAAGGTTAGACAAGGTGAGTCCTCTTTATAACAGGGAGGTTTTTTTTTTTGTCATGACAAATAACATATTGCAAGTTTCTATCCAAACATGGTAAGAAAAACTATCTTTCCATCAATTAGTATGGTGTGCTATAATTATGAATAGAGAGGTCACATTGATAGATTCTTAAAATAAATTCCATCAAGTTAAAATGATTTCAATCAGGCTCTTATATATAAGGAAGAAGGTAAGCTAACACATGGAATCCAAAGGTGAAAAGTATGAGTCATGATGAGACTGCAAATCCTAGTAATCTTTTTTCTATGTTGAGAAAGCTACAAAAGTTTAAGAGTGCCAAGAGGTCTCATTGTCTACTCATTCTGTGAGTGAAGATACCAAGTTCAAAGAGAAGACCAAGGTGTTGGTTAAAGCTAGTCCTAAGGTATGTATGGATCCAAGTGAACATCATGTTGTTGTTGATCATGTATCTTGAAAAGAACATTAATTATTATGTAAGGTGGATTATTTAGATGAAAAGGTATGTCATGAATTTTTGCTATCTCCATGCGTTATCAATCCAATTCCAGAAGAAAAGGATAATGTTGTAGTGGTTGAACATGTTTCTTTTCTTAATCCTAATAACAAGAAGAAAAACTAAAAGTATTACATGCCCAAGGAGGAGAAGGAATATGAGGAGTTGTGGGCAACTCCTAATTTCACATTATTCTAGGATATTATGAAGTAGGGTGTCTCTACCTATGTTTCTTGAGATAAACCTATTCTTGTTCAGAAGTAGGTTTGTGTGCTAAAGATGATAATTCTTATCAAAGTTCTCTAGTTAATGGGGAGCAACAAGTTCATGATATTTCTTTACATATTTGTGAAGGAGCTATTATGTAGGGATAGAATAGGTGTTTCCAAATGGCATAATGGGTTTGATGCAATGCCAAGAAGTGTTTGGTTGTCAGAAAGGTATATGCACTTCTTTGTGATGGTTTCTAAGTGTTTTATTATCTGATAGTGTGTTGAAGCCAAAATTGAATATTTTTTAGTGTTATCAATTCTTTCATTTTTTTTAAAGATTTTTTAGTGTTCTTAGTTCTCTCATTTTTTTCTTAAAGTCAAGCAAGCCTAAAATGGGTTATAGGAATTTATAGCTAACAAAGGTCTGAAATCTCAAACCTTGGTCCATAAATGTGTGATGGGTGTCTCCAAGTGTGCTAAAAGTATTAGAGGTGTGCATTGAATTAGAAGGAGGTTTGTTGATCTTGTTAGTTTTAAGATTCTAGGGTTTTAGGCAATGATAGAGAGGTTTAAGGATTATTAATAAGTTTAATAGTCCAAATGGGTTATAAAATCAAGCTTCACAAAGATATGAAGGTTTTTTTTCTCAAATTATTTATATTTTTGTCAAAATGGAGGCTTAATTAGCTAGTAAGTTTGTTAACGAAGTATGTTTAAAATGATGATATTGGTGATGAAAAATCATTTGATTTAGTGGGAATATGATAGTTCTCCATATACTAAGTTTTAGGTCTTGAATATGTGTCTACTAAAAATTATGGGCTTTGCATGTTCCAGGTAGGGGTACAAGGAGGCAAGATAGGCCTGGTTTGAAGAAGAGTTCTTTTTGTTTAGATTATCTAAAAAGAGAAAGGTATGTGTGTTTTAAGGAGGGTTATTACTTTTTAAAGGATCACGTTTCCTATTTGGTTAGTGGCATGAAGTTTTTTTGGTGGTGTTTATGATATATTCAAAGAGAAGCCTAGTAATCTATGTGATGTTTCTTCATGATGTGTGCAGAGGTGAAGATGATTAGAAGGTGAAACTAATTAGAATTATGAGGGGGATTCCATCTTACATGTTTCTTGATGTGTTCCATCATATTTCTATGGTTTTGTGTGTTATTTATTCATTGATTGCAATGCTTTCTTGAAGATAGTGATGGCATGGAGCAAAAGGAAGGTTGTCAAGACAAGCGAAAGTAGGCTCAAGGTAAGGGGGAGTTTTTATAATACTTTGAATGTGGTCCTCTCCTATTTGTGGTGTATTCAAGTTCTCAATATTAGATTATTCCAACTTTGTCATTATGTCAAAGGGGAGGAAGTTCTTGTTGTGAGAGTGCTTAAAAAGAGAGAAAGAAGGTGAACTATATATTGCTATATGATGATTGGTTGATGACATCAATGAAAAAGGGGGAGATTTTTGTAGAATTGTCAATGATATCATGATGATGTAATGGATGTGACCTAGTGAGTGGAGTAAGTGTCTTGATGGTCTAAGTGATAATGATAAAGTGTGCAATGTTCTTGTTCTATTATACTTGAAGTATGATTGGTTGATATTAAGTTTTATCATGGTTATATATGTCCACGAATTATTATGGTTTTTTTATTATTTGGAAGAGGTCCTTAAGATGTTTTTTATGCTTTGATTACTTGTGTACATAAGTGTAATTAATCTAGTTGTCCATAGTTTTCATCTAGACACTTTGGGTCCAATGGTAAACAATCTAAGTAGGTAGTTTAATGACATCACCATTGCCACATGTGGATGATTCAGGAGGAAATGGTCACATGGGTTTTTTCATTATTGGGCCTAGTTATTACATTCTAAATCTCAAGTCATGTGCCTAAATGTATCAAAAGATATGCAAGTGCAAATTTGGACTCCTAGACATTTTGAAAGTGTTTTCCCATAACAAAATTTAGATGAGGTAAGAAAGAAATGAGTAAGTAGTTTGATGGTGGAATATATTACACATTTGGATGTTTTACGAGAAGGTGATCATATTAGTTTCTTTAGTTTTGTGCCTAGTTGATTTGTGATAACTTTTAGGTTAGGTGCCAAAGTGTGGTAAAAGATATTCCTTTTCAAATTTGGCCTCACAGATAAGTTTCTAACATGTTGGCCCTATGGTAGAAAAATATGAGTGAGAATTCTAATTTAATTATATCTCACATGTATGAGGGTTCTAGAAGTAGTTTGTCACACAGTTAAATTCTCTTATGTGAGGAGATCATATGGTCTGAATTTTAGATCATGAATCTAAGTATAAAATAAGTTATTTAGGTCCAAATTTGGCTACTCAAACATATTACAATAGTTCACATTGTAAATTTTACACAAGGTAATGTTTTAAAAACTCTCAAAGAGATCTATGATGCATGCTTTCTCCAAAAATTTAGGATGTAGTGAGATTGTGCCAGGTGATCAATGTTTAACATTGAGCAGAGATATAAATCAAGATTCTTCTAAGGATCAATAGTGAGTATGATATCATAGAAATAGATATAAATGGTATGTATTAAACTCAATATATCGAAGTGATAGTTTCTTATATTTTTTAAATATTGAGCTACGTACAAAATATTGATGGAGCATGTTGAGTAAAAGTTTCTATATTTCATGAGATGAGGTCAACTATTAGATGTTTAATGTTTGGGAATTTGTGTACTATGAATTTAAGATAAAATAATATTAATGGTCTGTGTTTAATATAAGCATTTAAGACATAAGAAGCAATCATAGTTTTCAAAGTTTAACTATGATTTTTTTCTTTTGAATAATTGAATTAAATAAAAGGAAAAACTAGTCTATGGTTTTTGGACAATATCTTTTGATCAAGGATAAATATGCTCATGGTGTAAAAATTAAAGTGGTAGAGGAATCCATGGTACATATGATTTTTTTTTTAAATATATGTAAGTGTCTATAATTATATATATTAATGTTTAAAGTTAACTATGTGTTCATGCAAGGACTGTAAATGACTTGAGAAGATTGTTAGAGATTGTTTTCATTTTGTTTGGATGTTTCATGGTAAATTAACTATTGGTTAGTGTTTTATACTCCATGAGGATGCTCTATGTGAATTAAGATAGTTTTACTATTTTTATACTTTATTAAAAATATTACGAAGGTGACTATGTATTTGGTCATAATGACTATGTGCAAAGAATGTTGTTTGAGTGAATTGTGCTTAAATAAAAGGTTAATATGTTGGTTTTTGGTTCTTAAGGGGGACCTATAAATAATATGAAATGGGTCCATGATTTTTTAAAGTGGTTCTATGTTTTTATTTTCATATGATTAGGTGATAAAGGATTGAATGCATTCACATGAGACCTATAAGAGATGTAAGGACCTTATTAAAAGGTATAGCTGCTTAAGTGTGACCCATAGATGCTATGGCCAACCTATGAAGATTTTTTTTGAGCCATGTCTTGATGTGAGATGTGACTTAATGATTAAGGCATGCCTAATGGATGACTAAGGTATTGATTATCAAGTATTCTCTATAAATAGTGAAATCAAAGGTGACAACTTCTAAACTTTATGGGAAAGACTTGTGTCTATTATTTGTGGATAAAAGGAGGGGTAGAGTTCCCTATGGATGATTTCAAAATAAGAATAGATTGATGACTAGTTTTATGACCTGTAGGTAATAATTCAATTAGTAGAATAGTTCTCTTCTTATTTGAGTGTGAGCTAGGGTAAAGAGTGATAAATAGAGGTTCATCAAGTATTATAGACATCACTCCAAAGGTGTATGTGTTCATAGGTGTTGTTATGTAATATCATCATCTAACATGGTTGTAGCCTCCTTATAAGGTGAAACTTGATAAAAGGTCTAGTTGTTATTGTATCTTAGCTAGACAGGTGTTATATAACTTTCTAGGATTATAGTTCCATGATCAGTTACAACCAGTCTAAATTAGTTCTTATTATTATAGGATAGTAGTCCAATTTTAGGTTTCAATGGGTTTATACCCTAAGAGGGTTTCCCATGTATGTCATGTGTTATATGCTTGATATTTCATTATCTTTCTTGTTCATTTCTATTAATGATGTGTATGCCTCATAAATGTATGTATTGATTGATTAAGAGTTTGAAAGTATTGGAACTAAAGTTGTAATATCTAGGCTCACTGATTCACCCCCCCTCTCAATGATTTTACCTCTAACACATAAGTGTTGAGATAAATTATGAAAATTTTTCCTACCATTACCAAGGAACATGAGCCTAATATGAGCAACTAAACCAAAATTAGCCTCTTCACCCATCTAGTGCCTATATGATGCTAGGCTTAGTTTAATAAAGGCTTACACCCTTGCGAATCAAAGAATAGTTCCCCAAATGGGTTTTCACCTATAGACCATTAAGCCTAGTCCATGAAATACTTGCACTAAGGAATTTACTAAGATCCTTCTTAAAAATGACCAATTTCTATAATTGATATCAAATACCATGGCATAACTAACCTAACATGGGCCTCAATTCTTTCACTACTATGTTTTGATTAAGCACATTAGGACTATGCCTTATGTGAATTGCTGACAACATAGTTGAGTGTAAAATTTTGAGTGTTATGATAATATCCCATGTTTGTAGCTAGTTGTAATGAGTCTAGGACTAACTAAGGAAACCCCATGCCACTTGACAAGGACTTTTATATAACATTTTGGATATGTTACCAAAACCCATGTTAAATTTTGTTGTTACAATGGTGAATTAGAATGATGCTTTGACTCTCCCTCAAGGCTTGAGACTCTATATTATAATTGGATTAGAGTAGTATACAAATGGTGTAAAGGAACATTAAGAAATTACATGCTTAAATTTGCAATCTCAACATACTCATGCTTTGAAGAATCAAAGTATAAGTTTTTTCATGAACCTAGAGGCACACTTTTGAAATATTTCAACATAGAACTCAAAAAAATAATGGTTGATTATGGATTTGAATCTTTATGATTGGAAGGCTAAATTACTTTCATGTATGAAAAACACAAGGGGAGAAGGGGATGAATAAGTGAAGCACAATGGAAGGGGATGAGAATATTGAAACCTAAGAGTTTAGGAGATAGACTTATAAAAAGAGATGACATAGATTGATGGAAGATGTAGAACCTAAAAGTGCCAAGAGAACCCATAGTGAGTGAGAAGGGCATGGGTAAGGATCTCTTGAAATATAGTAGTGTTAGGAGAGAAACAATGAAGTTATGGATCAAGCCAAATAGTTGATGGGTGTATAATACACTAGGATCCTATAAGATTTGGTGATTGAAGATACACTTGATGCACCTACCCCCATTAAACCTATAGTGCAAGTTCATGTATTGGATCCCCCACTTGAAGAAATAATAAGAATGATAATTGACCTTATTTTCAAAATAGATTTTAGAAAGTTTGAAGACATAGAGTGTAATTTTATAATTGAACAAGTTATTACCTACATGGAGTTAAGAGATACTACTTATATACCATTGGGCACTAGATTAACATAATACAGATTAATCATAAGCATCCTAGCTCAATCAATGTTAGAAACACAAAGTGTAAAATAGACCATAAGAAGTGGTTAATTACCATAAGTAAGTAATACAACACCATCAACATAAATGGAACTAGTTGTAAGAATGGGTCTAGCACCTAACCTAGTAAATAGAAGGATTAGAGGACTATTACCTAGACAAAATTCAAGGATACAAGAACCACAAATACCAATTGTTACCCCAAAAAAATATATTATGAAATGGCCGTTCACTTTCCAAAGTAACATGGTATGTAAAATGTTATAGATTATGTGATAAAATGTGAATTACAATGTCCTACTCGGGGCATAACCCAATCAGAGTACAAGGAAACCTATTTTGTGACCACTTTATTAGATCATGCCCATAATTGGTATAATAAATTTGACCCTAAATATGCTATGTTAGATTATGATACCCTAAAGTTAGCATTCCTTAAGGAATTTTACATTTTATAGTTTTAATATTAGAGCATCACCATGCTAAAAGAGATAACCCAAGGACTCTCAAAACATGTACACCTATGCAATAAAAGGTTAAAGACTCTCCTTCCAAAAAAACCTTATGACATATACCCTTCCTATCATATGCAATGGTTTTTCTGAGGTTTGTTAGTTTAATTATAAAGAGCACTTTCCATTAAGGCCTTTATAAACCTTCATGAAGTGCTTGAATCCATGTTTAAAGTGAAGGCAGTCAAAATCACTAATATTGGGATTATCCCATTCATGGAGGCAAAAATTTCATGCATGGACTCCTAACTCTAAAATTTTACCACTAGTATATTTGAAGATTTTAAAATTGGATTATGGGGCACCGAATATGAATCTAAAAGCCATAACAAGAATAACTTCTCTATAAGGAATGTGTGCAAATTACTTATAAGCTATGAATTATACTAAGAGGCAAATGATGATCATAATTTCTCATTGGCTTAATACACCAAATAGGTCAACAAAACCAAATATTATCAATTTTATGATGCCTAAAATCATACCATATCTATTTATTTAGTGATTAATGAGATGCAAAAGAACATGAAGAGAGGCACAAGGCAAGCCTTTGTAGTAGTAAGATATCAAGCTAACCAAGGAAATGAAGAAGGATATGTTTAATATAATATTGGATTTGACATACAAGAAGATGCTAGAGGGTGAGATGGAGGATGTAGTGTTGGAAGGTTCCCACCCCACCCATGTTATAATTGTGGTTCCATATAACACTATTAGTGAAACTACCCTACACATCCAATATATGGGTATTATCAAAGAGCTCATAAGGTTAAGAAATGCCCTGGCTTGTATAAAAATGTAACCCTAGGTAGGCTTTTCATAGATAAGGGAACATCAATGATCAGGCATGAGTCAAAATTAGGCAAGTAGACTCTGAAGTCACAACCAACCCATGAAGAAATGGTTAAGGTGTAGGTGACTACTCGTAGTGGATTCACCACTCAACCACCAGTTGTGCCAATGCCTAAGTTGTGTTTAGAGTATGGGGTTAAGAGTTGTACTGAGCACATAATTTAGCCTAAACCCAAAGCTACACCTTTCATAGACCCATCATGTTAGAAATATTTATTGCAATAGGCCATGAGTGTAATTTAAAACCTACAAGGAGAGCTCTAGTTGGTATGAGATCTAGAAGCATAGGTTATTTCTTCTTGAAAGAACCAGGATATTTAGGAGTTTGAGATACAATATCTAATGGAGATATTATGCCTCTTATAGATAGAATGAATTTTATCCTTATTGAAGAATTTACTCTTAGATAATATGAGGCAAATTATAGTTAAAGTCATTATACCACACATGGAGTGGGAATGAGAAATTTGACAAACATAGAGTGCAGAGTACAATAAAGAACTCCTTATGAATGCCACCATTTATGGATGCTTTTCATGAAAGGTCCTCATAGACATAGGTGTTAAGGTTAATATCTTGACCAAGAATGCATGGGAGAAGATGGGTAATTCAACATTAAGGCCTTCCCCTCATGTAATTTTAATGGTCAATAAGACTCAAATATAATCACTCCAAATTCTAAAAAGCAAAGTTGTAGATATCATGGGTACTAAGTTCCATCTAACTTTGAGGTGATTTATTTATTATAATAAGACAATTATCTAACACTTTTGGGAAGGCCATGGTGTTATGCGAATAACAAAGACATGTACTTCAAGAGGCACTACATCAATTTTGAGACTGGTAAGGAGAGGATATTTATTCCCCTCTCAAGTGACCAAGGATCCCCCTATGTAGAGAGTATTGACCTTGAGGATGATATCAACCACATATACAACATCACAGTGTAGGGCACCAAGACTATTAACCTAAATGAACGAGTGATTTCTTGGGAAGATGGATTATCAAATTTAAACACCACTAATGTTGATTTTGAATAATGGGTCAAGGAAACATATGAGACCACTTATCAAAGGTGTTTCTTAGTGTGTAAAAAGGCACCAAAATAAATAAATATAGGATTTCTCTAGATTGAACTCACTTTATAAAAATGGCTCCCTTGTGCCAAGAAAATGGGAAATATAGTGTTTTTCCTAAGTAAAGGTAAAATTGTAGAACTCAAAAAATATGAGGGGAACAATCTAGTGGAAGAGTATGTCCACAACCTCAAATCATTCATCCCACAAAGAATTAGATAGAATGGGTGCACTAGTGTATACATTGAGAAGCATTGTTTCTCATTGGTGGGAAACACAAAGTCCTAGCTTTCCAAGTTGGAAATATGTTAATGAAACCATATATACTAGATTTGGGAAGAGTAATGATGCCCTAAACATCTTAGACTACTCTGGTGACTCTGACCCCATAATGCATGTGTACTTTTGCAAATAAACATGGTCTATCTATGGTAAAAACACCCCAAAGAACTTATGGGTACATACATTCTATATGACATTGAATACATGGGCACATGCATGGTACATTATCAGTGAGACACAATATAAGAAACTTAACTGGGATGCACTTAAGGATATGTTTTTTCATACCTTCTCTTTTTTTTGCCAAACCTTGACTTGATCAACTGCTTAAAAGTGATTCAAAGGTCAATGTTTGAGGACAATAACATACTGGAAGAGCATATAAAAGACATGTTTGGTGAAAAGGGGTTGTCACTCCTAAGTTTATTTGAAGAGAAAAACCTTAATAGTGATTCTAGTGATGAGGTTAATGAAACATGTAAGTCATACAACTAGACACTTTTGACATGCAAAAATAAGCTAGTGTGCTAATTTGAGAATAATGCCCCTAAAAAATAATATCTTAACCACCTTCACATATAAATAATTGAGGGTATAAAACAAGTGAAGGATTTTCATCAAAATAAGAATGAGCCCTATTTCATGCCACTAAAGATGATAAAGGTAGATACCATCTAATAAGGGAAACCTAAGATTACTACTCGAGGCACCTATTGGTTTGATGTAGATCTGACATGTATTTTGGACCTCTTGAATGAGTTATAGTACGTATTCCCTAGGATTATAGAGACATGAATGGTATGCACACATCCCTTGAGAAAATGAGCATTAAGATAGTTGATGGTGTAAGACCTATTAAAACAATGACCTTACAAGATGAACTTGAACCTTCATGTGAAGGTCAAAATAGAGATTGATGTTATGCTAACCACAAACATCATCTACCCTATGCAATAATATGAATGGGTGAGGCCCATGGTCATAGCATCAAGAAGGATGGGTTCATATATATTTATTTTGATTATATATTATTGAATGTTACATAACTAACCCACTTTTAATTCCATTTACTGATAAAGTTGTAGATGGTGTTTTAGGTTGTGAAATATACACTTTCACTTATGGTTTCTCAAGATACCATCAATTATAAATTGAGGAGGAATCTAAGCAAAAAACTATCTTTGTGATAGAATGGGGTTGTTTTGTATACATTTTTATGCCCTTTGGACTCAATAATGTGTTTGTATTCTCTTTAATGGTGATCACCACTTTTAAGGACTTAATTCACAACTTCCTCAGTGTACTTAGATGATTGGACTATCTATGGGTTGGTAAAGGACCATTATGATAATTTGTACCTAATTTTTGAGAGGTAAAGGTAGTTGAAAATTTATTTGAACCTAAAAAATTATGTCTTCATGATGCCATTTGTAACTTTGTTTGGGTACATCATCTACAAATATGCTTTGTTCATTTATCCCACAAATTTTATTTATCATCCTTCAATTCCAAACCCCATCAATACTAAAATATGCTTGCACCTTTCTTAGACACTATGGATAGTATATAAAGTTCATCAAGAACTATGAAAAGATTGTGGTACCACTAGAAGAGATCTTGTGTAAGGATGGACTATTTTATTGGGGTGCATTTCAAAAATATTCCTTTAAAATCCTAAATCTCAAATTAGTTATCATGCCAATACTACAATTTATTTATTAGGTGATTCCATTCCATGTCCATGTTGATTGATCTAGATATATGATTGGTGCCATTTTGGAATAACCAAGTGAAGGTAAAATGGATCATCCCATTTCCTTCAAAATCAAAAACCTAACCAAGACAAATTAGAACTACACTACAACTGAGCATGAGGCACTTTCCATGGTCTATGCCTTGTAGAAGTTTAGGTGATACTTGTTGGTAACCCCATTCATTTTTTCAGTAATTATGAGGAAATTAATAGCTTGTGAAAATGCCTATTTTAGATGAGTGAATCTATAGATAGATAGTTCTATTTCAATAATTCCAATTCTTAATTATATTAAAACCTAGAAAATAAAACTCAAACCTAGAACATTTATCCCACATTGACTCTAGTGATGCAGTAGAACCTATTAAGGATGATATACATAATACATAGCTTTATAGGGTCTAATGCATCCTAAAAGTCTTTGTGGATATCACCACACTTCAAAAAAATGGGTTTGTGCCTTAGACTATGACAATTAAGGAGAAGAAACAACTCACCATTCATGCCACCCCATTTCAAGTTATTGACAGGGAACTATATATTGTGACAAGATGAAGTCTTGTGCTAATGTGATTAGAGAAAAAAATAGACTCAATCTTACAAGAGGCACATGACAAAATTGTTGGAGGCCATTTCAATAGATATGTTATAGCATTGAAGGTGTTACATTCAGGATTATGGTGTCAATCTCTCTTTCAAGATCCAAAAGAGTGCACGAAGGCATGTGACATATTCTAGCACATAGTAAAACCAAACCACTAGGATGAGATGCCTATTATTCCCATATTTTTTTAGGTTACATTAAAAAAATGGGCCATTAGTTTTGTTGGGTTTATCACTCCTACTATAAGGTGCATAGGTGCATGATATAATCTATCAACCATAGATTACTTCAGCAAGTGGTTTGAGGCCATGCCAAAAAAATATTTCATAACTACCATATGTGTAAGGTTTATATGGGAAAACATCATTAGTTACTATTGGTGCCCACTTAGTTTGCCTAGGGATAATGGTACACACTTCATCAATGAAACCATCCACATTTTATTGATGGAAAACATTATGGCACACCATAATAAAACACCTTATCATCTCCAAGTTAATGGCACCACTAGGGCATTATAATATATTACAAACATGGCTCACAAATATATGAAACATTGGCCATAAGGATTGGGATGAACATGTATCATTAGTATTATGGGTATATCACATGATGTATAAACACTTAACAAGGCTAAACCATTCTAAATTGTGTTTGGCATAGAGGCCATTCTACCCATATATTTTTTATTACCTTCATTATGGATCATGTATATTAATTGATTGGATGACCAATATTATTTGAATGCACACCTAAAATACTTGGAGTGCTTGGATGAGAAGTGAACCCAAGCAAGATGGAGTCAAAAAGTAGAGAATGCATGACATAAGATATGGCATGATAAACATATCAAGAAAAAGGAACTAACTAAAGGGGCATTAGTATTGTCATATGACTCCAAGTACATCAAGTATCTAGGAAAGCTATAGATTAGGTGGATGGGCCTTTATGTCATCTATATCATATTAGAGATTTTCACATGAAAGACGTTCATGTTGATGAGTGAAATACTCCATATAGATTTTAATGGAAACTGATTGAAGCCTTATAGAGAATTGAATTGTGCTTTCATAATCAAACACTGACTTTTTGGTCACAAGTCAATTATGTTGTGATGACCAAAATAAAATTTGGTGTAATCTAAATCTCTAATAATATTTGTATTATTTATTTTACAAAACTAAGTGATGTACTTTTAGGCCCATAAGAGAACTATTATAGCACCTACATAAATAAATCTAGTCTAGTGAGTTGAGTAGTTACTTTCTAAGCAACTAAGGCTAAACACCTAAGTTTTTGAGTGCATGGAATTTTCCATAGTTAAAAGGATATGAGTACCAAGTTAACCAAATAGAGGCACAAAACATGATAGTGTAAAATAAACTTGGAGAATGAATTGATAGAGGACTAGTGCGCAAATTTATATGGGGTAGGGTAGGCTAAGGGAAGATATGAAAACCATAGAGAAATCAACCAAGAAATAGAAATTTAGTTGAAAGTAAAAACAATAGGAAGAAGAGATGGAAATGAGGAGGCTAAATCACATGGATGTCAATCACTACACCCAATCTATCATAAAAAGGGTAAATATCATGCCAAAGTGAATGAAGTGCAGGAGGAAGATCATTAACACAAGTTGACATCTACCAAATAGTAGGAGAGAACTAACTATTTGAATCACTAATGACTTCACTAAATACACCATTAATATAAGTTAATGTGGTGATGGTTAAGGCATAAATATCCGAAATAAATGTAAATATGGTGGCATTTTATTTTGAATTTCATGGTTTTATAAGATTTAAATAAATCCATGTGCCACTATATTGTTACTCGCCTATAATTAATAAGATAGATAAAACTAAGGTATAAAGGAGAAAACGGCTAACTTTAGAAAGTTACAAACCTTATGTAAATTTAAACATAGAACCATAGTTAAATCTATAAAAATGCTACCAAGTCAAAACATGAGCACCCATAGGGACTGAATGTGAATTGTTGAAAAGAAAAAGAAAGTGTATTTCATTTGATATGGAAAAAAACATGTTGAGAAATAATCATGAGAGAACAAGACATCAAAAACATTGAGTGATGATGAGGTTACTATTAATGGTGAACAAAACTCAAGAGCCAAAGTCATAGTCATAGACCCCATGATTGTGAAGAATCAAAAAGCAAGATTAAGAGACTTGAGAAGATCAAAATACTATGATTTAATAACATCTAGTTTAGGATGGGAAAAAGAGGTTAAGTTGGGGTCCATTATAGGCATAAAAGGATGATAATAAGGCATATAAGATAGAAGAAACAAACACTATGAATAAAAATTCATAGTTGGTATAAAGTGTTAGAATCATCGAGATTAAGCCCAAGGAAAGAAAAAAGCTTTCATACAAAGAAATGGAGTTCCCCCCTTAGGTAATTGTAGGGGAGACTTGGGTATCATTTGCACATACATTTAAGTTAAATGAATACAACCATTGCATAGTGAGAAACATGTAGGATCTCAACCAGTACTGAATGGTTGATATAGGATGAAGACCAAGGTGGTCATGGCACTATTTGATGTCTCCATTTGAGATAAGCTAGTGAACATCGATGTGACCCAACTATATGAGCCATCAAGTTTGGACAAGATAGAGGAACTAGTGAAATTCCTCCTATCATGCATCCATGGTTATCACTTTTAATATATAAGAAGGCACATTTAGATCTCCACATGTCTCATCCATAGAATCATAGGGATCTTAGGCATAGGGATAAACATCTGCCAGATGATGGAGGATGATGCACAGGTGGACAGGGTTATAAAACTCCTAGGTTACTATAAGGTAGGGTTTGATTTCTTAATAAAAAATATATATTAACCTATAATAAGTTCAATGACACACCTCATGAGATCCAATATATGCCTTGGTTGATGGTAGACTGACATAACGAAGACATACTTGTGCATATCCCAACACATGGCATAGGGCATCAAGTTAAAAATTTCAAAATTTATAGTTGAATAAATGGTGAAGAATGAACTAGAATGCCACATGGTGTATAAGACATTTATGTTGGTGTCTATGTTAATACTAATAGTAATGGAGGAGATCAACATGATTGATGGCAATGGAAAAAACCTTTGGGTATTCCCATGCACAAGGACTCCCTAGTGTTGAAGTATCAAGAATTCACCTACCTACTGAACTTCTCTCAAAATTACAAGACAAGAGTACTAGGGTGGTAAGGCCAATACATAAGGGCATTTATGATTGAAGGGCACATCCTATCAGAGTTCCATCAGCACATGTTAGGTATGGTGACCTTCTCTATCATGTAACACTTATATTTAATGAACCTAGCACTCATATATGGGAACCTATCTAACTATCTCAAACTAACTTATGCATTTTACACTAAATATTTCATAGTGGTGCTAAAGAGGATTCCTAGTGCACAATATCTAGATATACTGGTAAAGGCCATGGACTAGAAAAGGAGAAAATTGAGGCATCAATATGTGAACCTAAGAGAAAAATATACCAAGGATGAGGAGGATGACTCCAATGAAATGGACCTCCATCCCTTATAGAGATTAATTATAATAAGGTGCATCTTTAATCTCTTCTATGAGATGAAGCCACAATAGAATGGTGATAACCCTAGAAATTTTGATGAGCCCTTTCAATTGATTGATGAAGAAGGGAAGCCAATACCAAAAATGAAATATAATTCTCCCAAAAATAAGTGGGGAGAGACACTTTAGGAAATCTAGGAGCACATTAGATTAAGGGTCACCTCTAGTGAACAAGCTACTTCTCTAATGCCCAAGAAGCATGTAACCTTCACACTAGAGATTGTTTCCTCTAGCAAGAAGTAAAAGAAGAAGTCTAAGGGACTCATCATACTCCCTATAATCACTTTGGCAAAAATGGATGTGGAAGAGGACCTCACATGCAAAAAGGAGGAAGAAATAGAGGAAGAAATAAAAAAGACCTACATCATGTAGGTCAAATATGAAGAGGATCCTAGTGCCATAAATGCACAAAAGGCCATCCAAAGTGGCAAAACTACCACACTTAAAAGCAAGGAATATGGATAGTGAATCATCTAATTAAGAACCCTCCACACATCCTCCATGTATAGATAAGGAGAAGAGAATGTTTTGGAATAAAATGGGACATAATAAGGAAGAGATTAAGATGGCATTGGCACTAGACTGGAAGAGGAATGTTTGGAAGGAAATGGGCCTAAGTCAGATAGATATTGAGAAGGTTAAGGCTAAGGAAGAGAAGACTAAGAGAGAGAAGAAGATAAATAAGGTTCCTAATATCACATTAACAACCACTAATAAGGCTAAGAAGGAACCTATCAACCCCACTAAGAAGGTGTATGAATCTGCATAATAGGCATTCCCAAGTAGTGAAGGAGTACCTAAAGTAAATGAAGGTGATATTGGCACCTTAGAAAAGAAAAATGAGACTAAAGAGGAACCAAAATAGAAATAGGAATAAGGCAAAGCTAGCACTAAGGGAATACACTTGAAGGTGAGAATTTAAAACACCTAAGAAGAGGAAGTGGATAAATGGGAATAGTATGAGGAAGAACCCCTTGTGAAACAAGAAGATGAGTCCTTAGAGGAAAGTGATGAAGAAAGTGGTAGACCTAGTGAGGAGGAGGAATAACAAAGGGAGATAGCCATAATTGAGGAAGAAGACATGGATTTGAGCATTATAGAGAAGGTACAGAATGGGTGGATAGATGTAGACTTCTATTTGTTTAAATACATGTCTCCTAAAGCCACCATAGTCAGGATGCATAAATAACTAGCATTTGCATTTGATAATGACATGGATGATCCTCACTTTAAGGTGCCTTATAAGGCTAGTGTAGAAGAACCTAAATAATGGCATGAATCCCTTATCATCAACCCTCTCACCATGAACCCAATCTAGTATGGGAATGCACTTATCCTAATGTCCATAGAATTTGATTGCAAAAATATCATCAATAATGGTAGGGCAAAGAAATGGAATTAACTCTGAAAGGATGCCAAAGATGAAGCACAAGCCATGAAATTCAAGTTGAATAATATATTTGAGTGCATAGAGACAATTAAGCCATCCATTTTGGTCAGGATAGATACATCCAACCTCTTTAAGTTTGATAAAATTTGGGTGCTAGTGGAGTAGATGCTCCGAAGGATAAAACTAGAACAAGTGTAAGAAGAAGAAGATTCCTACATGTTACCAAAGGAGCTTACTACTAGATGACTTATTTTGAAAAATTTACGAAGGCATATATGTATTCAATTACATATTTTTGAACTTTTCCAAATAAGTTTTAGTCATAGATGTGTACCTTAAGTAGATAAAAGAAGAAAAGGATAAGTTAATGGCATAGGTGTACTTTGTGAGTAGGTTGGAGTGTGTGTAAATAATGGGGAAGGTCAATGCACTAATCACCTAGATAAAGGACCATGATTAGAACCTAGAATCACTCTTCCATGCCTTGTAGACTAAGACCCATGATCAAGGTGGAATCTTGGACAAGGGAGTGATAAAAGCTAAGGCAAATCTAAAGGCCTTTAGAAAAGAGATGGAAAAGATAGACATGATGATGCTTTGCACCTACCCTATGTAAATAGACAAAAATAATAAAGAGATAAAAATAAATATCAAAGGATTTGAAGACTTAAGCATTGAGATTAAGGAGTGTGCACTCAAGTCTTACGTGCTAAAGGATTTGACAGCCTAGTTTGAGGGTAGACTAGAAATTTTGTATGGGGTAATGTTGTACCCCTATTTATTTAATTATGGGAGTCAAACTATCATAATAGACACTTAGGTATGATGCAATAATTTTTAATTATTATTATTTTAGTATCTTGTCACTAGCTGGTAGAATCAATGTTTAGCTTACACCAAATAGCAGGTGGTTAACCATTTATAGGAATATTAAGGCATATTTTTAGTTGGGTGATATGTCTCTATGACATAAAAAATGTATCAAGGTGATGGAGCTAGCATAATGATCAACAAAGGATCTAGCTCAACACTTGACATGTGTAGTTTCATCCTAACAAGAGATGTTCCTATAGGCTATAAAAATATCTCAAACTAGTGATCTAAGATGATGTGAAATGATGTAGTAAAACTTTGGATAAATAAAAGTGCTATATTAAAACTACCATTAGAACTAGGAATACCTTGGATGCCATATAGGCTCTATTTGTATATTCCCAAGCTTACCTATGAGCCTTTGAGCCATTAAGTATCTTGAATTAAGCATGTAATCTATTTTATATATGTTATAAACTCTATTCTTTTAAACTTTGATGAGTGAAAAATAATGGTTGTTACAAATCAAACAATGTTTATTGGTTATACTTTTGTGGTAATGTTAGTGAAATACATAATGAATGGAAAAGTTATAATGTTTTAATTCTAATTCATTCATGTTAAGAATGCTTTTTTTAAGCTTCTAGTCTAATTCATTTATGACATCCCTATAGTATTGATTACATAAACATATCTAATATAAATAGCCTAAGTTTAGAGATAACCTACGCCAAATGTTCCTACTTTTGTTGAGGATAAGCTTAGTATGAGCAACTAAACTAAAAGTAGCCACTTGAACTATCTAGTGCCTATATGATGCTAAGCTTAGTTTAATAAATCTTTCACCCTTATTACTCTAAGAATAGTTCCATAAATGGGATTAGACTTACAAACCACCAAGCCTAGACTGCAAAATAATTGCACCAAGTAATATACCAAGAGCCTTATTCTAAATGACCAATTTCCATAATAGATATCTTGCACCATGGCACAACTATCCCAATGTGGGCCCTAGTTATTTCTCTACTATTCTTCAAGTGAGTGCATAGGGCTTGTGCCCTATGTGAATTGATCTTAGCATAGTCCAGTGTAAAATGTTGAGTGTTATGAGAATATCCCATGTTTTCACCTAGTTGTAATGAGTTTAGAACTAAGACAACCTCTCACACCTTCACAAGTACTTTTGTACAACACTTCTTCCTCCTCAACCCATGTTGGAATATCTTCTTCTTTGGCTGCACTAGGAAGCACTCCAACTCCTATGGAGTCACTTTCATCTTATTTTACACTAGGAGCTTCATCATCATCCACATTAGGAGGATCCCAGCCTAGCACCTCAAGAGTGATATAACCACTTATTAAGATTTCTTTTAATGAATGTCATGTTTTAATTCCCATCGATATATTGTAAAATATTACCCAATTTAAATAGGGAATATTGTTTAGATTTTAGGACATGAGGGAATTTTTCCAGATATAGATTTCATGTATTTGGTTGTATTGCAACCAATGTAACCATCTTAGCCACGAAAAAGGCCTATATAGGGGTCCTCCCCCATAATTGCACTTAAAAATATATTTTTGATGAAATTAATGATAAAGAGAGAATAATTCTTGAAATTTGTTCATGTTGTCATTATTTTCATGTTTTCTTATTTCTCAAGCTTGGATAATGACACAAGATTGGATTTTTATAATTGTTAAACATGATACCAGTGTTTTGAATGAATCTTTATAGTTTGTGCTTTCAACTATTTTAACAAGAAAAATTATGTATGCTCTACTTTCCTTTTACAAACAAATGTGGTTAATGAAATTTATTGTAGATAACTATTTTAAAGCATGATTTTAAAATGTATGCATTTTATTTACCTAGAATCACCACTAAATTCATGGTATTTTTAGTCCATCAATAGGATCAAATGAATGTTAATTTTATTTACACAATTATTAGGAAGAACTAAAGGAAATATGTTGGTGTTTATTATTCCAATTCAAACCTTATTTTTTTTATCTACCCCTCTTCCACTTTTAAACTTATTTTCAACATGAATCACTTTGAATTAAATCTCACTATAAATATTAACTTATTTGTTTAGAATTTGGGCATAAACTGGCAAAGTAGAAAGCAATTTTACATCATAATAACACAAACAAATTTCAAGTAGATTGTGTCACTACTGAGATCTTATTGTCCTTATAGTAGGATATACTTGTAGACTAAAGGTGGTGGCCACATAATCATTCCAAAAAACTTGAATTAAGCCCTAATGTCTTCTAGGACCTATACTATAAATTGATAAATATTGTTTTGATGTTTATATTATATCCTTGACACATATATACATCAACAAGATAGTTGCAAATACAAGTAGGGCCTTAGTCTATTTTTAGTAAAATTGTAGTGTATTTCATTTGAAATATAGCATAATCTATTTTAATACACAAGATTAGGATAAACATTGTTTTTTTTTCATCTTCTATCAAATATTTGAAAACATTGAAATATTTCTATGAAATGTATTTATTTCAAAAGATCCTTGAAATACTAGCTCAAGTCTAAAGGTATTCTAGCATTACCCCTATGGTCTGTTTAAATTTCATCTAAAGGTACTAAATATAGTCATGCCAATGAATTATTTGAGTAGATCAGGATCTATTTCATATACATTTTCAAATGTTTGCATGAATTGAACTAATAAATTTAAATATTTATAAAATAAGTGTAAATATTAGTGCCTAGTTGATTTTTTTGTGAAAGATTGGTAAGCCAAGGTTTTAGAGATCTAAATTGAGTATGTTCACATAGAATTAAGATAGCCTCTTCAATATTTTACTATGAATTTCAAAAATAATAACAATACACCAAAGGTGTCTTGAAATATCTTGTCTAACATTGGTCTTTGTGGGACAAACCAAGTTTTTGATAAAATTTTGTGTAGGCTTTTAATCTTTGAAGGATCTAGACCAACGGATATAAAACAAAACCACTCTACTTGATTGTGGAACCTTTCATGGGGTTACTCTATGATAATTTGGCCAATATTTACCTTTTTAGTCATGTTTTTAAACCTTTTAAATATTATGAATTTATAATATACATCCTTTTCATAGCATCCTAGAGTTACCTAGGATCTAATCCAGATCCCACATTGAAATTAGAGTTCCCCTTGGATCTTTAAAAACCCATCACAAAGTTAGAGCTAATAAATGGAGATGTAAGAAGTATAAATCCTAACCTACCTCTCCAATAATACAACATCCACATCCTCTATTTTACATCCATCTAGTCATGGAATGGTTAGGAGGATCTTCTATAAATGTGATCAGCCTTGTGCATGATTTACCTAAGAACCCTAAAAAATACATCTCCCTCTTCAATCCATCTAGGGATATAACTTGTGAAGACAATATCAAGTTATTAAATTAATCTCTCATTATTTTGAATGTCATCCATGAAGATGTAGCTTGCATAATCTTCCCATTTATCTTCAAGGAAATAACCTATGATTAATTATTTAATTTACTTAAGGATTCCATCATAGGGTGGAACCAATTTAATGATACCTTCATTACATAATTTGGAAGGGTCATTATCCCTCAAATTACTTACCAATAATTCACTATCTTAAGTGATACCTAAATGAGCACATAAGAACCTTTAATTCAAAACTCCATAAGATTTATAGTCTCACCATAGTTCCCTATCAGCCTACATATGACCATGTATTAAAAATTTATAAAAATTCCCTGGACCTAATGACCATTGTATTTTTTCATAGAGATAGGAATTTAAATACACTACCACTCATATATGTAGAGGATATACACATCGATGATCAAATGCAACTGTAGGGGCATTGTGCCTTTATTATTCAAAATATCAACCTAACTTTAGCTACTCTGAATCTAGTCCCAAATACAAATAGAATATGCATACATTAAATTAGATACCTAGCCTTAAACATTTTCAATTAAGCCATGTATCTCTTGGTAAACATCTGTGATTCATCAATTAGTCTAGTGTTGGGGCTCATCCCCAAAATAATAGTCTATATTTAGTCCCTATTAACAACTATAATACCCAAAACATTATTCAGAGCCTAGTCTAAAACATCAAGCTTAAATCCTTAAAGGGAGATCTAAAAGTAGTTCATAGGTGGTCCAAAAATTAGGAAGTGACTTTTTGAATTTTCAAAAATCAAATGGGAAACATGGGGGAAGGTTTTAATATGAATTACATGTTTCAAAATTAGAATAGACCTTTCAACTCATATAATAATAATAGTAACAAAAATGAACCCCCAACTAACAAGATACCTAACATAAATATCTATGAATTGGCCTTACTCAATTGGTGTATGTTCTATAACATTGACTAATATGGAGACTTAGACTACATAAAATGTTGAAATTAATTTTAAATGTTCTAAGGTAAGATAGAAAGTTATGGCATTATCCCATATAATTAAGCCAATTTTGGCAATTTTAAAAATACAAGATCACCTGACAGTAGGTCCAATACCACTAAAATGGATTTCATGGTCAAAACTTATGATTTCCTTGACCATAAATAAAACAAGCCTAAAATCAACATGAATGAGTTTCATGATTTTCAACAATACCAAAAGATTAATTATGCCTTGAGAAATAATGCCCAAAAAGAACCAATTACAAATTCCACACTACCCGACAAAGTTGACACGCACCCAAATCATAGGACTAATAATGACCATCCTCCCCCAAAGGGAAATGATTCCCATCATTGGGTATAATTGGCTAAAACTATATCCAAAGGTGGGTACAACATTATAGAACATATGAATAATGTAAAATCCAACATTACTTATCATGAGCTTTCTCATATAATTGAGTAATGTGAATTGATACTAAAATCATTAACTAAGAAACTATACAAAGGTAAACCAAAATATGTGAATGAAAATGTGGTAATGTATAAATGTAAGCCTAAGATTCTTTCATTTTTGTTAACTATTAGAATCTTTCGGAAGAATGTACATAATTATTTACTTAATTATATGGCATCTACTAACATAATTCCCACATTTATTTATGAAAAGTTGAGACTAACTCCAATAAAGATTGATAGAGTTGTTTTCTAGTTGGACAAGTCAAAGGTCAAGGTGGTAGAATAACTATTGAACATTCATATGCAGTTATCTTATGAACCTTGAATTTAATAGTTCATTAACATTCAAGTCATATAAATCCCATAAGCATATGGGATGTTGTTGAGTAGAGATTAGATAACATCCTTGAATATATATATATATGTTGATGGCATACTAACTTATATGGCTAGCTTAGAGGGGCATGCCCAATCAAATCTAAATTTAGTGAGAATAAAGAATGAAGTTCATGATAATGGAGTACAATGCTAAAAATGAGAAGGTAAATTTCTAGGCCATCAACTTAGGCATATATGCTCTCAATACTACTAATTTGAATAAAAGTAGCCTAATTACCAAGGATGAAGGATTTTGGATAATTTAATTTGATGGTGAAAGATTAAAATAAGGATTAGGGGTCATTATCAGATTGAAAAACTTAATTAGTAAACAATATTTAGCATCTTATAGATTTCAATTTCCATGTACAAATAATCTTGTAGAGTATGAGGCCCTAATCATAGGACTTTAGTTTTGCATCAAGCATAAGGTAAGGGAATTTTTAGTATCTGGTGATTCAAAATTAATCATAACATAGGTATGTATTCAATACCAATGCAAGTTGTTTTCTCTAGAGTGTTGATTTATAATTTAAAAGCATTTAACATTGGATCCATACCCAAGGATCAAAATTAGATGATGGATATGTTATATCCAATAAAAAAAATCTAGTCCTACTCATAGCTCTCAAATTATAAAATTTTATAGTCAAAATGATGTCATTCCCTTCTATACCAAACAATGTTGATCACTTTGAGGTGTTTGATGATGATAAGAAAATCATTGATTTCATGACTAGTTTTCAAGTCTTTGAGTCACATATAATTTATGAATATGAATAGGAGTTTGAAAAAAAGGTTGATGATGATGATTACAACATAATAAAACTAAAAAATAATATAATTCCTAAGGTCATGGCTCTTTCGAAAGGATATTTGATCAAGATAAGCCAAAAAGTGATGCTAAGTACCCAAAGTAAGTGGCAAGGATTACAACCAAATTAATTTGGTTTCATTGAGAAATCCATAAAACACAAACATCAAGCTATTTTTTATCAAATAAGAGTTAACCAAATATAATAAGATATTTTTTATATTTAAGGATGTCTTTGTATGGTCTTATGATGATCTCAATGTCTTTGACACCTAGATCATCACTCATATGATTCCTTCAAAGGAAGCATGTAAACCCTTCAATAAATGGTAAATACCCATGAAACCAATTTTAGATCCTCTCATCTATAAAGAAGTAAATAAATTACTAGATGTAAGGATAGTCTTCCTAATTAGACACTCCACATGGGTGGCCAACCTGGTTCTAGTTACAAATAAAAATGGTGAAAATAGACTTTATATAGACTTTAAAAATCTTAGTAGATCCTCAGAAAAGGATAATTACCCATTTAAATATTTGCATGATGTAATTTAAATGGATATAATCTCTCAAATGATGTCCTTTTTAGATGGATTCTCTAGGTACAACTAGGTGCTAGTCAACAAATAAGATAGGATGAAGACTACCTTCATGACCAAGTGGGGAATGTTTACATACAAAAGGATGACTTTTAGACTCATAAATGTTGGTAACACCTTCCAATGTGCCATGGACCATGTATTCCAAAGATTAATTTCTATGTGAATTATTATCTACATGGATGACTTAACCATTTTCTCTAAAAATAGGAAAGATCACATGATGCACCTACATTAAGTTAAAGACAAATGTAAGACCTTTGATATATCTCTAAACCCTAAAAAGAGTATCTTTTATGTAATTGAAGGTAATATCTTAGGACATGTAATATCAAAGGATGGTATGAATATTGATCTTGATATAATTAATGCTATATTTAAGGTTGATTTTCTTATTAGTAAAAAAGATATAAAATCATTTCTTAGAAAAATTAACTTTGTATGTAAATTCATTTTAGGTTTTACCAATATTGTCAAACCCTTGAATGTCATGTTAAAAAAGGATTCAAAGATTGATTGGATGTATAAGGCTAAGTAATATTTCTAAGACATCAAGGAAGCCATGTTATAGGTACCCATGCTAATTAGCCTAAATTTTGGTAAAGATTTATACATTTATTCTTTTACTTCTGATTAAATAATTACTAATATCTTAACACAGAGATTAGATAATAAGGAAAATATAGTCAAATTTAATAGTACAACTTAAAGGATGCCAAATTGAGATACCCACTTTTAGAAAAGAAGTAATACACCTTGTTAAAAGCTACAAATAAGTTCAAACATTACATCCTCTAAAAAAAGACTCACACCTTCGTACCAAACCCTACTATTAAGCTTATGCTTAACTATAATGAGTTAGGAGAAAGATGGTGGAAATGAATGAGTAAGCTCTAAGAATATGATATAGAAATCAAGCCAGCCAAGATTGTATATGGCCAAGGTTTAATTTAGTTTATTGCTAAGACTAATCCTCAGATTGATGTTGTACAAGTAGAAGCAGAGTAAGTCTTGAGAATGGAATGGTACAAGGAAACTTTTTATTACCTATTAAATGGCACTTGCCCCCTGGAATTGAAATATATCTTATTAAATCACTTAGGCTCAAAAGTTCACACTTCATGATAAAAAGAGGAGTGCTTCATAGAAACAACTATGAAGGAATCTAATTAAGATGCATCTCCTAAAGTGAATTTTCAAATTTACTATAAACACTCAAAATATTACTTATTATTATGTCAAAACACTTTTAAACCCTTACCCTACAATGGAACTAGTTAACCTAGCCCACTTTTTAACTTGCTAACTTATCCATTTTAACACACCTCTTTTTAATCACTTTTTAACCATTTTCCTATAAGTTATCAACCACTAATAGTTAGCCAAATAATGGATAGTTATCCAAACCATTGACAGTTAGCCAAACCATCGATGGTTATCCAAACCATTGATGGTTAGGTTCTCAACCTACATTAAAGAAATTTTTAGCTAGGTGTGACATCAACTTTGCATCCATCTTAACAACATTCCATTTGGTGATATAAATCAAATTTGTGGTGCCTAAATTAGCATCTTTATCTACCTATCTAATTACCAACTTCCTCTTGAAGATTTAGCAAATTCTTTCACTCATAATTAGTAACTCTTCCCTATAAAAGGCAAGCTATAGAAAGAAGAATAAATCCAAAAAAATATTTAAGTGTATGCTACCAATATATTCTTGTAGGTACCTAATAACATAAAACTCTACCCATATCATTATCAAAAGTTAGAGCACCATTATGCTAGAAAAATTCCTCTAGGCATCTAGTCCCTTTTCCATTGCTCTTGATCATAGGTATTTCTCTCTTTATTTTTAATTTTATTTGCTACTTTGAATTCCTTGATCATATTTTTATTATATTATATTCTTGCTATCCTAGACCTATATAAAACCTCTATTAACCTAAAACCCTAACCTAATTTTTTTTTAATCTTTTACCTAGCTTTCATTTCACTTTTTGTGTTTCCCAGAACTTGATAGGTAACCACCAATGTTTAGTGAAATAAATGATGGTTAGCCAAACTACCAAATATTATCCAAACCATCAATGGTTACCTTAACCCCTGTTGGTTATTGTCTATGACCAAACTATTAACCAAACTAAAAACCAAACCACCAACCAAACTGTAACCAAAATTCAATTTTTTATGTCCCTATTACCCTACAAACCAAAAACACCAACCTGAACTTGACCCCAACTACTTGAGCATAAGCGTTGACTGACATTTTTCTATATTTAGTTATTTCCTTTAAACAAGCATTTACATATGGTTTATTAGATAACATTTATCTCTATGTTATTTATTATAAGAATTTTGTATTTGTATCAAACCTTTTATTAGAAAGTGGATTGATAGCCATCCTAACAAGTTTTAGTTTTCTTGGATCTAGCATATTATAAGCAATCCCCTCATCTTATTATCTAAAAAACAAGTTTCTTTAGTGTTTTCTTATCTATAGGTCTTCTTCCCTAGCCAAAGAGGAGCTCTCACTTTGTCTAGATATCAATGAATGCATTTTTAACTAGGTACCCTTACACACCCCTTTGTTTTAGGTTTACTACTTGATTTCAAATTAATAAATGAGGAGAAAATTTGAGTAAAAAACATACTCAATAACTTTCATGATAAATTGGGAGGTGGACATCCTTTTTGGTAGAACCACTATCCACAAAATACTTAGAGTAGGTTACTACTAGCCTATAATCTTCAAGTGTGTGCATGTTCACATTCAATCATGTCATCAATTTCAAGTGTTTTATATTATAGAAGTAAGGTCAGCCATGCCTTTATGACTAGTAAGTGAAACCATTCCATTCACATAATGGGGATTGGACTTCATTGGAGTCATCAATACTAACTCTTTGACATGCCTTAAATTTGTGTTAACAACTATTTACTATTACACTAGGTGGACTAAAGTGATTTCCACTAAGAACTGTAGGGAAATTTATATCATAAAATTTCTAGAGGAGAACATCAGAACCAAATTTACGACTCTTTTATCTCCAATATGTGATAACAGTCCAATTTTCTAAATTATATAATTCACAAAATGGGCCTATGACAATAAGATTTTCATCAAGTTTTCCTCAAACTACTATCATCAAGGAAATGGTGTTATAGAATCAACAAACAAGAACCTAATGCATGCAATAAAAAATCAAGAACATAAAAATCTAAGAGAGTGGTAGTAATTATTGAAATATGTTCTCTAGGTAGATCAAACTAGATATAAACAAGCCTTGAAATCATCATCATTTTTATTGGTGTATGTGTAATAACGAATATTTATCATCACATTGGATTTGAGTACTTATGATTTCATGTTTGAATACATGTATGATGATGAAAAAACTCAATCAAAGATATTAAATATCATCCAAATGGAAGATGCCAAAGATGAATCCCTCAAGAATTTCATTAGAGACTCTGGATGTAATCAAAAGGTGGTTTGATAAAAGGGATAAAATCAAAACATTCTAAATTTTAGACTTGGTCTTACTATGGGACAAATCCCATTAGAAAAAAGGCTATCACGACTAATTCATGCCCTTTCGGATTGGGCCATATCAAATTGTAGACATACTAGGTTATAACTCATTCAAACTAAGATATTTACAAGGAAATAACTTCACTTTATTGGTGAATGGATAGTACTTGAAGCACTACTTCTTGGTTTAGTTAGTAATGTGTATGAGTATATTAGTTTCCTTTCTACTTTGCTTTCTTGTTGTTTTTTTATTTATTTTAGTTCTTTTCTTTTCTTAGAATAGTCATTGTGTGTTGTATCTTAGCAATAAGCCCTCTAGGCAAGGTCCCAATTTTTTCTTGCATTCATCCCAAGTTTTAAAATTTGAAGAGTTGAGGGATAAAACTCATGTACATCCCAATAGATGGTTATCCAAAGTGAGAAACTACACTATATTTTGGTTTAAAAGATAGGAGAATCTAATTTTGAGGTTGCCATTTCATGGAGTTTGTTCTTTTATTTTGATTATAATCTAGTTCTCACAAGTGTACATATAATTGGATGAGGGTCTTAAAATTATGAAAGCCCATACATACTGATACTTCATATCACATCATAATATTTCCTAGCCATAACTTAGTGCCTAAAAATGAATGGTTCTTGAGAAAAAGTTCCAAAATATCTCAAAAATTGGCCAAAAAACTAGTTCCCAACCTCCAAGGGTTTGGAATATACATGTTTTTTGTGTGTGTGTGTGTGTGTGTGTGTGTGTGTGTGTGTGTGTGTGTGTGTGTGTGTGTGTGTGTGTGTGTGTGTGTGTGTGTGTGTGTGTGTGTGTGTGTGTGAATTTAAAATAAAATTGACACTATAAGCTACATTCCCTTGAGGGTGATTTGGGTAAACTCCATTTGGGCTACAGATTGCTAGATGGTAGTGGAGAAAGGCCTAGAGTTGAGCCAAAGATATCTCTATCAGGGTTATGGATGTTTGGTATATAGTAGAGTAATGGCCAAGCCATCCCATTAAAATTTGAGCATAACTATAACTATAACTATAACTATAACTATATATATATATATATATATCTGTGTGTGTGTGTGTGTGTATATATATACATATATATATATGTATATATATATATATATGTATATGTATATATATATATATGTATATATATATATGTATGTATATATATATATATATATGTATATATATATATATGTATATATATATATATATATATATATATAAATGCTTGTTAAGAAACTATGTTTAAATCCATAAAATTTGAATCCACTAATTTTGAAACTCAAAGGCATGTTGGTCAATCAATTTAAATCACACACATGGTATGAATGGTTTTTAGATTTTCAAGATTTAATCCATCAAATGGAAATTTGTTAGTTCTAGAGAACCAATTATAATATTTATTATATCTACCAAGGTGTGATGAATTAATGATTATATTCTAAACTAGGATATCCGAATTCTAACATATTTCTATGTTACTTGTAGAGGTCACCATTTATTGAGATCAACATGCCCCATTTCCATAAAATGGGTGCCCTATGAAATTTTTTGGTCATTAATCCTAGGATTTGCCTTACCCTTGGATCTACATGATTACAACCCATTTATATTACTTGAATGATTTAAAGTCATGCTACTCTATGACAAATATTAACAAGGTATGTTTTTTAAAATATTTCATTAATGTCTAGTTCATTAAGTTCTATGACGATCTAATTTGTTTAAAAAGTGTTACTATAAGGGGTTATGATTTAATGAATCAAGGTATGATCCTTAGAATCCAATCAAAGTGGATCAATTAAGGTCTCTAAATCATGGTATTAATTTATCTATGTAAAAATTCATATTAAATACTATGACGTACCTTGATTTTAACTTTTAAACCAGGGTCTGAGTCAAATTCCATACTCAGAGTTTACAAACTCAGATTCATCCCTTATCTTTCATCTCACAGTTTTCTAATTTTTGCATATTTTTTTCCTTTATACAATAACCCAATGCCAATTCATCCTCAATTGAGATGCGGTAGTATCACATGCACTAACCACTTAGCCACATAAATTTTTGGGATTTGTCATGTATCTTTTAGATTTTGAAAAGTCTCATGACCTAATGACCCAATCATAGTGTGCCATTTGGAACTCATTTGAAGCATTTTGAGTTCAAGGAAAACCTTGCAAAGCCTCACAACCTAGTGATTCAATTGATTCTACCACTTATCACTCAATCATGGTATTATAGTTCACAAAGAAGTTATATCTCAACCAAAACACACCACATGGTATATAGACATGACCCTCTAAGGTTCCTATTAGTTTATAAAATTATCATGACCTAATGATCCAATGGACGTTTTCCACATAGCACTCATTCATGACATTTCAATTTTAAGGAGGGGTCATAACTCAGTAATAACATCATGACATGTACCACCCATTAATGGCCTTTTAAGGCCTCAATCTAGTGACCTAATCACATCTTGACACTTAGAAATCTATTTCATCCTTGTGCCCCCCTATAATCAAGGCACAATGCTCAATTATAACCATGATGTGATTGCATGATGGGATGACACTTGGAATTTAGTCATTCAATCCTAAATAACAAGATATGATGTGTAATCCACCTAGAAACTATAACCAATGGGTTGTGGACACATGGAAACCTTATCTCATGGTAATAACATGATCAAAGGAAAGCACAAAATGAAGTGAAGAGTGATCTAATCAAAAGATGTCACATGACAAAGTATCATAGTTTTTAGGTCCATTGAAGATTTCAATAACAAAGCCAGATGATAGCATGAGCTAATTAGATCTTGCCACTTGTAAAACCATTAAGGTTATAAAATCCATGTTAGCATAAGAATAAAATGAGTTAATCCATTTAACATAAAATAAGAGAGATCTAATCAAAATAAGACACATGGAAAAATATTGCACATTCCACCTAGATATACCAATATTTGAAATGGAAGACTAAAGTGCATGAAAGAGCACCAAGTGTTCAGCACATATCAATTATGACACCTAAGAGGTGCATATCTATCCAAAAATCATCAGTTTTAGGTGAAAATTAAATGTTTATAGGGATAATTTTTATAGTTTTAGAGCCAAGTCACTTCATTATAAAAGTCAGGCCTATGAAATAAGCCACATGGATAAGGTGAGGCTAGTGATCAGTTGATTCCTTAAAGTGGATTCTTGAAGCCATTATAACAAAACTAAAGATCCATCTAGGATTTATATTAAAGTTAAAGATACTTGTCATTTATAAATCTTATCTTTCAGTGTAAATTCTAAATCTAGAGTTCAAATCTTGATGTCAGAAGGCATTACATTCAATATCGATTATTATCTACTAAGAACTTAAAAATACTATGTAGTTGTTGCAAAGGATTTTTATACATTTATTTACCATTAAATTAATCCACAAGATTGTCAATTGAAAAATTGAAACTATGGCTAAAGCTATAACATCCAGGGACACAAATTAAGAACAAGTTCCATTCCTCTACTTCTATATAATGAACATCACCTTTTAAGACACCAATTTCAACTCAATTACATTAGACACAAAAGATAAAGATTATAATAATTTATTATACCATGTATAAAGGACTATAAATAGAGACAATAATGATGAAGAAGGCTCTAGTGATGCATAAGATAGGTTAGACATTATAGCACTCAAATCTATAGGGTTACACAAGGATGCATCTAACCCAAAGCTACTCCCCTATGTAGATTTAGTCTACCAAATTTTTCTTAAATCTATGTGTGTTAAAAATATGATTATATTTTAATTTGGGATAAGACATTATTTTTATAGCTAGGTAATCCTTTTAGGATTATTTTGATCTACCTAAACCAGAGATTATTTAAGACTAGGAGACTATCATCCAATGGATTCAAACACATGACATCAGGGAAGGTTTCAGGGAGTGGTTTGGGAATAAGGGCAAATTTGTATGCAAATCTAAAATTAGCCAGATCCCCATCAACTAATTCAAGAAATGAGTTTTAATGGGAATGGCTATGATGAATTGGCTACATGGGGATAAAGACATAATCCATGTAGACAAAAAGTGGGTTCCACTTATATTGATGATAATATATGATGTAAAAACTCCCCCTTTGAGAGAAATCACATCATGTAACTAGGAAGCATTGATTAACAAGGTTATGGCCAACCAATGGGATCATTTATATATGATGTCTTACTTGGTGGATGCCATATGTACTACCTAGAAGCTCCTCTAATTCACCAAATGGGATCTAAAATTGAATTAGACTATGCCTCATACCTTTTCAAAGGTAAGGGTGTACAAATAAAAGCAACATATCATGTAAATTAATGATAACATTTATCCTTTAGTGTATAGGGAAATCCATGAGAGGCCCATACATAAACTATCATAAGAAATTAGAACAACATTTAGTATCTTAGGATCTTACTAGTACTATCAAGAATGTACAGTGATATAGATAGTTAGAATTAATAAAACCCCCTCTGGTTTCCCACCATAGTGCTAGTTGAATAATAAATTTCCTTTTAGTTGCTCATAATGGTGGATAAATTGTGGAATAATAAGAAGATAGGATTGGTTCATCCTCAACTATCTAACATTGGTTGATTTATAATTAAAAAATGGAACTCAATCATTGATGTTTTCATGAAAATATCCACCTTTAACTTCTAAAGTAATGACAATAGGGAATGTAACCTTGAGAATATAACATTAAAACATTACATCAAGCATATGGAAGCCCTAATCATCACCTACCATCATGATCCTAATTATGAAGACAGGTTATACATAAATGTAGCCAATGACATAGAGGTGAAGAAGAGATTGAAGGCCACTGATATCCCATAGGTTAAGAACATGTTGGAAGATGTAGGTTTCTATCAAGTTTTTAAACTTGAAGATTCTTAGGAAGGATCATCTACATTTGTAGTCCATGTTGCTAGCACTGAGGAGGAAAGACCAACTAACACTCAACTCAGTCAAAGGATATTATAAGCATTGTCTAATACTTTTGAGAAAAGAAGAGCTAAGACTAAAAATAATACTAATCTAACTTATATTTTAAGAGTAACATCTCACAACCCATCCTAGTAACAAAATATTTCCTCACTATATGTAAGACCTTATGTAGTACCCCATTCATATTTAGTGGAGGCAATAGTAATACCTAATAAAACACTAATAGATTCATAATTAGGATTGCCTCCCCTTCTTATGAAATAGAAACTAGGTATAATAGTTCAAGAGTGTGTTTATTTACCTCCTTCATTTTCATATAACTATCCCTTGGGTATATTTTATGACCCCCAACACTAGATCATATGAACCTCCTTCCCTATAGACACCTCACTAGACCTGTAATTAGGCTCGTGACTATGCCATTGCACACTATCAAAACTTTAGTCATATAATCCACTTCTAAGGTCTTTGTGATGGATAATTTACCTCAAATTATACCTAGACCTATGCCTAAGCTAGGTCCCCAACTACAAAAGAAAATTTCCACTATTTTCATCCACTAAGTTCCTTTGTTCCTAATTAGTGCTTCAGCTAGCAGTATTTCTTCTTCATCTTTATGAACGATAATTCCCACTTCATCCATATATTATGAATTTATCCTAGTCACCTCCATATTTACTTCCCAAACAATTAAATTCTAGGTATTGACATCAACTTAGTAATTTCCTCCATCCACCTAGCCTCAGGTGGACATTTTAGACAAATCCTAGATAAAATAAATGAAGTTGGCTATAATGGAGAACCAATATTTGGTTATAGTGGACCCTCCATAGGTCTCACTTTATTTTGACAAGAATTATAGGTAAATGAATATATTAACCAAGAGTAATATCATCAATCCATACCAAAAAATTGTGTATGAGTTAGTAGAGACCTTGAGAGCTAGGTGTGGCCAACAACAATAATATGAAGAGGATCCCATTTAATCTTTAAAAATATATGGTGATTTATCTTAAAAATTTTAAAAATAAATATAGGAGAGATAAACTAATCTATAACAATATCACAAAGCCACATTACTAGAGGAAACCATCATCAAGTTAGAATATGATGTGGAGGTGATGTTTGATATACTAAATACTTTGGCCTAGTAGAAAGTAAAAGGGGATGAGGTCTAAAATATAATTATAAAGTTATAAAGTGCATATAGGATGTATGATATCAAGATAATTAACTTTTTAAATTTGATTAGGATGAAAATGTTTAAAGATCTAAACTTGATCCCATTTGAAGACTTGAGCATTGCTTTATCTTATATAATTAGAGGAACTAAAGCTTTAAACTATTGGATTGATTAAATGAGATCTCTAGTTTAGTTTATCATATAGTAGGGTGATACAATCATAGTTATACTTGAAGAGGATGAGATCATGCACCTTGATAGCAAATATGGTTCCATTTTTAGTAAGGATGCTTTTCAATCCTAATTGCCAAAGTTTATTGTCAATTTTAGGAAACAAGCCATGGCTAGAGGATTGACCTTTGGGTAGGAGATGGTAGACTTGGAAACATATAAAAATCAAAGAATAGAAAAGGTATTATCCATAAATGAGGCTATAGAACCTCTCTAGAGGAAGCAAGATACAATGGTAGGTTTTACCATTAAATTTATTAAAGAACCTATTATTGATTTGAATTTGATTGATAGCAATTATAAGATATGCTTTGAATAATGGATATGCTAGATAAAAGATAAGAAAAAAGTAATTAGTGGTCCATAGATGGTCACTATAGGAGCTTCTTCCTCTTATCCCCTCTTATAATATCTTCTTATTTGTCCACACTAGGAAGAACTCCTTTAGTTTTTATGGGTTCACTTTCATCTTCTTCTACACTAGGAGCTTCATCATCATCCAGATCAATAGGATCCTAGGTTGGCACCTTAGGAGAGATATATCAACTTGTTAGGTTTTATTTCAATTAATGTCATGTTTTAATTCCCCTTAATAGATTGTAAAATATTTGCCTATTTGAATAGTGAATATTATTTATTTTTTAGGAAATGATGGACTTTGCCCACTGACAAATGTCATGTATTTAGCTCTCTTGCAATCAATGTAACCATCTTAGGCATGAAAAAATCCTATATATAGGGGTGCTCCCACTCAATTGTACGTCATAATAGAATTTTTGTGAAATTAATTATAAATAGAGAAAAGAATTCTTACAATTTGTTCACTATTTAATTATTTTCATATTTTCTTATTTCCCAAGATTGGATAATGACACATGATTTAATTTTTCTAATGGTTAAATATGATAATAGTGTTTTGAATGTGTTTTGGTAATTTGTGCTTTTAGCTATTCTAATAAAGTTTATTATATATGCTCCATTTTCCTTTGGCAAATTCTTGGTGTAGGCCTTTTTCCAATGAGTTTTGGAAACATGGTTACATTAGCTTACTTAGCACTCTAGAGGTCACATTGATTAGTTGGAAATATTAATACCACATTCACAGGAATATTTGGTTTCTTTCCCTCTCTAACGGATATGTACACCTCTCTCCCTTTGTATTCTTCATTCAGTGAGCTAGAGATCTATTGCTCTACTATGTATTATGTATTTTTTGAGCTTCTTAGTTTTGAGCTATGATAGCTTTGAGAGTTGTGAACTTCATCTTTTTGTATAAGTAGTTCATCTCCATTATTGAATACATTGTGTTTAGTTTCTTCTCTCTTTTAGATTTCTTGATTCAATAATTGTGTGTGTTTGTTCTGTAGTCACCAGTCTTAGACATCTGATTCTAGACAACTCTTTTATAGTATTAGAGAGATGGGTTTTGGTATCGAACACCATTATTTATGTTGTTAATTATTGAAATTTTGAGTAGTTTTCTATTTGTATTCTCTATCAATTGTTATAAAATTTATAGATCTGCATTTTGTTCTACAATATTATTCTTAGTAGCAACATTGGCATGATCTTTGGATTTGAAATGTTATTATAATGTGATTTAATATGATCTATTCATTATGTTAAATTTGCCATTGACAACTAATTGTATATATAAGATTTGTTCGATTTTTTATGCAGGTTTACTAACTGACATTTATTTTGCACATTGGCATCCCCTCTCACCATTTCTAGTCTTGGCGTCATTTTCTCCAACCCATTAAACCTCAACTTTGGGAATTGGATTTTCAAGAGCGATCTCTACATTTTCTCTTGGCATCAAGTTATTTCTATATTTTTTAGGCTTCTAATTTGTGCTTGGTTTGGTGTCTTGTTTTTTACTTGGCATTGGTTTACCTTGGCATCATTTTCCAAGATCTATGGAATTTTTATCTTCTCTAATATAGACCTACATTATAAGGCATGGCATAGAGAGATCTAACAAAGGAGGCATTAGAAAGTGAAGAATTGATTTCTCAGCTTTGGCATTTTAAATTTTCAGCCTTAGAATTGATTGTAAATATATTAAAACAAGGCATTAGAGAGACTATTTTAGGATCTCTGAAAGCTTGATGTTGGATCTGTTGTAGGGTGGAAAAGTTTAAGAGATGTTCAGATCTAATGTTGGCATTCCAAATTCTACCTTAAAAATTCAAAACCTGTACTCCATTATTCCTTTTTTAGATTTGAATATTATTAAGATCTGTATTATAAGACATCTGCATTGAAGCTCTAGCACTCCCTTTTTTCTTGAATAGAGAGATATAGTGGTGTTGTGTTTTTCTAGGTGTCATCTCACAAACAAGATGGCATTTTACATAGCATTGGTGTTTTACTTGTACCAACTGGAGAATACATTGGAAGTGGAGGAGTATTTTTTTTAATCTTTTTCTAATTCCTTAATCTTATTCTACATTGGAAGTTGGCATAACTATGTTGGAAAATCTTTATTTTTTCACATGTGAGGATATATTCCTAAGATACATCTTTTTATTTTTGACATGCACCATACCATGGAAGAGAACTAAGTGCTTATCTACTTAGCATCCTTTTGATGTTCCTTTTTGTCCCTTAGATCTACATTATAGCATGGGAGGATATATGTGCATTGGAGGAGACTCTTTAAAGGCCCAAACTAGGTTAAGACACCTGTATTCCACCTTGTTTCCTCTTTACATAGTTGGAAATGATTTTCTTTTATTAGCTATAATTTTGTTTAACGAGGAAGTCAAACTAGCTTTCATGCATAGCAAGGTAACCGATAATTTTTTTTTTCACTTCCATTTACTTTGTTAAGTATATGGTTAAATTTTTGTTCCAATGAGTTTTTGGAAGATGTATTTAACCTCACCCAAGGGTACCTTTTTAAAAATTTAAGTGCATGTTTTTAGTCATAGGACTATTTACATGAAATTATTTTATTAATATCTTACAAATAATAACTTGAAATTAATTACCAATTTTGAAAAATTGCTTATTTTCTTATTTACCATGTATTGGGATCATTTTCCTTGTAAAATACACCACTTTATAAAGTGCCAAAATTTGGGGAGGCTACTTGACTAGTTCACACATTTACTTATCATCATACAAATGCATTATCAACAGAGTTTGAAATCCTCCTACTTGGCCTGATTGAATTTAATTTGTGTTCATTTAGTGGATATTACATTAATTTCTTGAATTTATGGATGCATTTTCAACTGAGTCTGACATCCATTCATTGAGACATGTTTTCCACTCATGCACAGTTTCTCTTACTTGTGTCAACCCATTTTAGTTAATTGTAACATCCATACTTAAAGCATGAATTTTTAATCAATCATAATCATATATTACTCATTCCTTGAGCATGATTTGTAATTGAAAATTTTTTTTTGGGGGGGGGGGTGCTACTATTGATTGTCTTAGTGAAGTTGTTATGGGCCGTACATTATTTCTTGTGTGCACATTCAATTTTTGTAACTATTACCTGTACTCATTTAGTAACTACTTACATAGATTGCTCTTGTATTCTTGGATGCATTTTTAGTAGATCCTAACATCCATTTGAGCATGCATTATAAATTTTACATTGATTGGTCTCATTTTATTGGACTCATTTTTGGCATAGTCTAAAGTCCATCTCTAGAGCATGTAATATTATTCTAAATGAGGAGAGTTGTTTAATCTCCAGTGACCCTTATTAGGATGGACAATTTATGATTCATGACATGCTTATATGGAATACTTTCTCACATGCAAGAATCATATTCCATTTCTATATGGATAGATTCTTGAACCCACTAATAATATTTTATTTAATAAGTGGGTTAATATTTATGAAAAGGTTCTTTCCACTCTATTACTACATGTTTCCATGGATATTCATTTCCATGTGGAACATAAAGAGTGTCCATGCACTATTTAGAGAATTCTATAGTATATTTTTAGAGATGCAACTGAGACTTACATCATACCTTCTTCTCTTCCTATCATCTCTTCTAAGATAATTGTAAT
>JARHVA010004045.1:592500-597500 GCA_037957365.1 Torreya grandis
ATCTAGAGTCCATATATTAACAACCTTTGGGACTAAGTTATGTTGGCTCATTTGAAAAATCATATAAATAATAATATAATAAGCATTCATATTAGTTTTATCACATTGATATTATAACATAAAATTATCAATACACATTAAAATGAGGAATGAGATACTTAAAATCTTGTTGTATATAAAATGATTAAGAAGATAAAATTGGTAAGTGCACATCATAATGAATCCACCCTATAGAGTGACATATTTCATAATTTTTAATAAAATCTATCCATAAGGTATAGACAATTAAATATGCATAATTCCATCCTCCACTTCATTAATCCTCTAATATTCCTTGAAAATGCAATGGTTTTCCTCATTCTTACACTCTTTATGTTAGAAAAATTATATTCCATCCATATCCATGCTAGTGAAGTTTGTAATATTTTTTTCATAAAATTCTAGGGTAACACATCTCATAATGAAAAATATCTCCTTTCAAACCTTGAAAAAGTCTATAGACAAACCCATATCATACCCTTGTATATTTTTGATATAGAAGGTAAGGCCACATTTCTTCAAGATATTCCATACAATGTTATTTCTCTTTAGGCCTTCATAGAAAATTAGTTCAATCTAAAGGTAATTTCTTCCCATGGAGTTTTTTAGTATTAAAAATTTGATCTTGTATTTGAAGTCACTTGTACATAGGAAATAAAGCCTCTCAAATACATTAGGTCTAGAAATTCTATGCCAAAAAATACCTAATAATTTCACTTAGGGAGTAATTATGAATACAATTAACCTTTTATTTCTCTCTTAAAGTTGAATTCACAATCACACAAAATATACTAAGTTTAAATTTACAACTTGGATATATGATGATTGCCTCATAAATTATCATAAAAGGTAGGTCTTAGTGATTAAAAATACTAATAGCATCTACCCATTTCAAAGGATAATTATAAATTAGGAGGATTATAATTAGATTCCACATCAATGAGATGATTAAAGAGGGGGAAATTATAAATTTTATCATTTTATAAATTTGATTTTGTAACTCCTTTGTTTTATAAATAGTCTACACAATTGTTACCTTATCTATAAGTATGCATAATTTTAGTCCTGTCAAAATGTTATATGATATTAAGGGAATAATTAATCTAATTTTTAATAATCTGACTTAGTGTAGTTGCCTTATTGAGGTATTTTATGATATTTAATGAGTATCCTTCAATAATCAAATACTTTATGTTTAAGTCCTGGTTCATTTTGATACCCCAAAGGGTTGAAATTTCCTCCACAACATGATTGATTTGAACTCCAAGAGAACTCACATATGATGATAAGAAGAATCCACTAATGTCTCTAAAAACTTATCCTCCTCCAACATTACTATGTTTCCATTTTTAAGCACCAAACCAAATTAATGTTTGTGCATGTACTGAGAGGTTTTATGTAGTTAGTCTTCCTTATTTCTACCTTATTATTATTTTTAGAAACCTCTATAGAGATATTTATATTATAGTTTTGGATTATAATTTCTTTAGATTCTGAGAAAATTATTTTTTCATTATTATTTATGATAATCATGTTCTCCTTCATATTTTAATAAATAATATCTCCAACATAGGCATCATTTATTCTCTTATTTTTCAAAACTCTTAATACTCTTATCTCTCCATATTCCCAAAAAAATGGAAACGTATAGCTTCCATAGCTTATTTATAGAGGGTGAGTAAAAAGAGATTCTCCATGGATTAATTAAAACCAAAATATAATTTGGTCTTGCCATGACATACAAAAAATATAGAAGATAAAATCCATATTTTTATAGCATAAAGGTATTCCTTGAATAGGTTCTTGATAGATTAAACTTCATTTTCAAAGAGGGAATTTTTGTTTATTATTGGTAATACATTTCTCATGATAATACATATTATAATAATAATTTTTTTAACATATAACCATTATAATAGATTAAACATAGGGATTAGATATCTCTCCCAAATGATTCTCCACTAAAAACCTTCCTCCTAGGGCATAAGGTCAGTGATATGCCTATATTTGACATTATATTATCCATCCTTCATTGTTAACCAACCTAATTCATATTATCTAGGAAAGTTAATGATGTTAAAAATTTATAATTTTTATCCAAAGCCCAAAAATTATTAGTAATATCTAGATTAATTATTTTCAAAGATAGGAATTTATAGGATTTTTTAATCCCATTATATTCTCATTAATTTTTGACCTTTTTCCGATTGATATTATTAAAATTGGTCTCAAATCATTGTAATTAATCATATTAATTAAGGTATTATTTAATATCCACACATCATCTAAAAATTATGCCTTATTATCTTCCCTAATATTCCATTTGTAACCTTTTAACAAAAGCTTCCTACTCTTGACTAGATAATTCCAAAAAGAAGATCTTTGTGAGGGAGATTCTAGAGTCAAAAGGAATCAACATTATTATTTTCCATATAATTGGTTTTAATTATGTCATATAAAGGTTTTATTTAGTCATTAATCTATATCCCACTAAGATATTAGGACTTTATTCATCATTTTTATTTTCTTAACGAAGACCTCTGTGAGATTTAGGCAAGCAAACTTTGTCCCAGGTCACCAATAGAATTTTAATTTTTTCTCTAATCATAGACCATGGTAATATAATATTATTTTTTTAAATCCTTTTTAATATTTTTCATGGGAATTTTATAATATACATTAGATAAATAGTTAATATTTAAGGAGATATCTTTAGTACTTTCATTTGAACCACTTTAGTGAAGAGGAAACCTTTTCATCCTATCACCTTACATTGAAACCTATCTAAAATGGTGTTCCAAATATTTATGTCCATTTTAATATAAATAAGTTAATTCATAAATATTAATATGGAATAGGTTTGAATTTTTAGTCTAAAATGGTTGAGATATTTTTTTCTTACCTCTAGTGTATTAAAGAAAAAGAGAGAGATTTTGTTCATGTTGATGCATTGACCTAAAACCTCTTAAAATGTTTGAGGATGGTTTTAGTGATTTTTTTATTCTTGAATTGATGCTTCTCTTAGAACAAAATTTCAATCCAATTTTTTTTGATGAGTAATAGAAACAACATTAGGTGTTTTATGAAGACCCCTTAATATGCCCATGTTCCTAGGTCTCTCCAAGATTTTAGCTAATTCTTATACCTCGATGATGAGTGGATAATGGGATAGAGGATCACTTTCCCTAACTCTTATCTCTACTATAAATAATCTTTTCTGAGATCCATCAACTAGAAATAAAAAACTTAGAGTGGTTATGCATGATAAAATTATCTCTCTAAACTTAGGATGAAAACTCAGTCTTTCTAAAATCCTCCCTAAAAGAATCCAATATACCAATTCATACACCTTGTCCATTTATATTTTTAATAAAATGTCATATATTTTGAAACTTTGTATATAATCAAAGGATTCATGGACCATGACTATGACTTCAGTTATTTATCTACCAAATACAAAGGTTCCTTGATGGATATATATGATTATAGGTAATAAGACTTGGAATCTTAGTGCTAGGGTCTTGTAAAAGATCATATAGATGGTATTAAATAAACTAATGGGTATAAATTCATTTAATTTTATTGCCTTTACATTTTAAGTAATATTTAACAAGAAAATGTTATTAATTAGTTTCAAAAGTATAGTTGACTAGAATAATTAAACCATTAATATAGCCATATCCTTTTGAACAATATCCTAGAACTATTGAAAGAAAGCTAGAGGGAAGATATATGGACCTTGGGTTGTATCTCCTTCCATGGTGAAAAATGAAAACTTGACTTCCTAAAAATAAGGAGGTGTGATGGGATTGTTATTATCATATCATCTTTTCATACTTGGAAAAAAATAGAAAATGCTTCCTCTTTATCCTGACTAGGTTGGGCTCTTCCTAAAATTATATTTCTAAGAAAAGAGACTACTTATTAGCTAATATCTTCAACTTATGAGCACATTGATCCATCAACCATGACCACCTCCTTAATTTAATTTTAAATATTATTTTAAAGAGTAATAAAGTAGAAATTTTTCAAATTTTAATCTCCCTAATTCAACCATAGGTTCCTAGAATTTTGCCTCCAAAAAATTTCAACTTTTTCTTCAAGGCTGTGGAATTTACTGATTATTTGGTTTTATTTACAAATTATGTTTATATTCAATAAATCTCATTGTATATTTTATTAAATAATATAAAATTCATCGTCAATATTTAATTTTTTCTTGAAGATATTGCCAAAAGTTTTTATTGTTCTAATTATTCTACTTACATGTAACATTTTTCAAGTTATGAATTACTTTAAACATTTGTAAGCCTTGAAATTATTTTCCCCACCATTATTTAATTTTATATTTTATGTTTAGGTGTTTTAACCCCATTCAATCAAACATAAATGGATGATTGACATTAATATTCCCCATATGCATATGAATAACTAAAGGGATGTGATCATAATTGATTCTTAGAATAACTAAGATATTGTAATTTAATTTGAATAGTCATTCCAGTAATAGTAGAAATATATCTAATCTAAATTATATTAACTTATCACCCTATCTTTTGTTTGACCAATTAAATCTAGATTAACTTAGATCTATATCAATTACCCATTTTCTAATATAAAATCTTCAAAATTCCCCATGATATTGTAGAAATATAGACATCTCCCTTTTTTATCTGTAAGAGAAAAAGGCATATTGAAGTCTCCTATAACCACTTAATTACATTTGGTGTAATAATTTATATTTATTTCTAGTTTCATCCATAAATTCCTTCTATCAGTTTTATAATTAGGAGCATATACATTATATAAGATACATACCTTCTTGTCATCTATTTTAATGAGAACATTTGCTAAGTGGTTATTATTTTTTATCAATAAGTTTCCATGTCAACTATCTAAGGATTAAAAAACATGGCCAAACCATAAAAATAACATGCTAAACTTACACCATAATAAAAATA
>JARHVA010004045.1:607500-637500 GCA_037957365.1 Torreya grandis
TACATATAGTAACACCTTAAGGCAGTCTCTAATATAGCTTGAGTTCATTCCAAAAAAGGTATAATAATGTTAAATGGGAGATGTTTGAACTCATTTGAGACCTTGAATCAGGTCTAAGAGCATATATAATATCAAGGTGGCAATGGTAAATACATTATATTATATACAAACCTAAGTCCTTGTTCCTAGTTTAAAAAGTGGTAATCGAGACAGCTTATCTTAACTTCTCCAAATGAGGGTTTTGCCCATACTCAATGCCATATTATGATGAAAATTTTGAAGTCTATATTAGTATGATTGTCTTCTTTCCTATATACAAAGTCAATAGGTTAAATTTAAACATGAGAAGGTGTTTTTTTGGTCACAATAAGATGGGGTAAGTAAGCTTTCATTTCAAGCAAGTTTTCACTTTAGACTTTTAGTAAGTTAAAGTTCTCTTGAAGCCAAAATTATCTTACAACATAGCATTGACACAATGGTTGTATGAATCAATACAAGGTGGCTTTATTTTTTTTTATGATGAAACTAATGAAATCAATATCAGCCAATGGAGTTGAGGTATATTGATTTGACATAGGTCATCACCTACAGGAGTCCTTGTTTCTCCTTAATTATCACCTATAGTATGACTATAGACCCACAATACCTTAGTAGTAGTGAGAAATGATAAGAACAACCATAATTACGAAATGAGTTCAACCAAATAAGAAATGGTTTTAGTGACCTCAAGAGGAAATGAGGGCATAAATTACAATTTTATAATATCTAACACTACCTAGAAATTCCCTTTGAAGTCTCCTTGATTGCCACCTACAGGTGACATAGTCAACACAGTCAATGGACTAGCCTAGGCTAGTAGAGAGAGATGGTTTGAAAGTTTAGAGAAGATTTAAGGTGGGTGACCACTTTTAAACCATATTATCAATTGTAAAAAATATATTTAGGTGATCTTAATGTGAAATTATAGAGCAAAGATAAGTTTCAAACCTCAACTACAGTCAATTAAAATTTTATGCATAATCATCAGTCTTGTAAGCCTATCTTGAGGAATTTGTGATGTTGAGAGGTTTATATGTGTGATCTAGATTTGAAAATTTATACAAAAGGCCAAAAATGCCTTATATATCCTCCCATAATCTCATTTTGGCAATGAAAATAGGGGAGACGCCCTCTATTTTATCTCAAATAAAGGGTACTCCTCGTTAATGAAGAATGCATAAAATGAGAGAGCTTGGATGGCTATAGGATGTTTTATACAATTTAATTGGAGATGAAATAATATGGTAAACTCCTTTAAATCATTAGAAACCCTCAAAAGGGTTAAACACAAAGTCAAATATAGTTAGGCCTATTAGGCCTAAAACTAGACCTAAACCCTACAAGGGTCTAAATTTATCCAAATGATTGCATGAACCTCGAAAACACTTTTATATATTTAATAGGAGATTAAAAGGTTAGCATTAACCATTGGTCTATAGACAAAATCCTAAAATTGGTTAGTTTGACCCAAACCTTTCTCATGGGTCCTTAGAATGCATAGCAGAGCTTAAGAGACCAACATTATGTGCTCATATTAACATGAAGGGACTATATGGTCAGTAAAATATTTACTAATAATTTAGTAGGGTCCTTATATTATCCTCAATATAATTGGTTTGGAATTTCAGCATCTAGTTTTTAAGAACCATTGTTAATAGTCTAAGAGACCTTAAACCCTCATAAACCCCTTTCTAGAAACCAATGAAGAAGAAACAAATGGAGATACATCCAAGAGGGGTCAAATGGCCATTAAATTAGTTATTACCTCTCTATCACTCATTAAGGCTCCATGTCATCCACTTTATCTGTATTATCATTGTACAAATAGGCTAAATTTTGAGTTTATTTTAGATTTTATTATGTTTTATAGGTACAAAGGAGAATTGGTGTATTAAGGATATTTGAGGAGGCATATAGGGAATTTTATAGCTCACTATACCCTTATATCACTAAAATTAATCATATAAACTCCTCTACTATACTATTCACTATAGGTAGTCTTAGATAGATAATCAAAATGAGAAGTGATTGCCTAGGTAGAAGATGATAGATCTAATTATTGGATATTTTAAAGTTATAACTAATGAATTAGAATTAAAAATTACTTTGAACATATGTTTGAGCACCTCTTACATGTATTTACTTGAGAAATTTCTAATCACCTTGATGGAAAATGTGAAGATTAAAGCCTAGAGGGATAATAAGTGATTACAGACAATGGATACAAGTATTAAGAGGAAGGCTATCAGCTAGGGGGAATACAATGACTATCACATATTATTTGAAACCATCCTAAGATATTGCATATGTTTCAAGTATTCCTAAGTAATTTTAGATAATTCAAGTGAACTCATCACTACAAGGCAATTTCAATAAGGCTATTTGAGGTCTCTACACCAACTTGAAGGATAATGATGATATTCTGATGGAAACTTGTCCATGACAACCTCTACACCTCTTTTCACACTTAATTCTCTTGAAATTTAACTATTTATCATATTTTGATAGTTATCCTTGTGACCCATCCACTTATCTTTTTATCTTTCCTCTTTTATGATCTATAAATGTGAGACTTTTTGGCTTTATAATCTAATCCACTCCTGATATGGTAAAGCCATGTTGATTTGAATATTGTTTTTGCCTTTGAGTTAAATATTATAATATATTTTTTATATTCATATATTATTTTCTAAGTGTGTAAAGTGGTTCATAGGATAATGAAAAGTGATTACTATATATCCTTACATTCTATTATCTCATTCATGTTTGATATAAGTAACTCTCCCTCTAGTAGGTCACATGAAGTGCATGCAAGTGTATTTGTCAATATCTAAGTGTAAAGAGTAGTATTAATATCTATAATAGGACCTAATTTTCACTAATTTTGAGAAGTATAATGCATATCACCTCCATGTTTGATATGCATATGTTAGAGCAATCTAGGATGTTGAGATTATTGTTGTGAGTCATGTTTCATAGTGAAAGTGTATGGTAGTCTAACGGAGATCTATCTGGTGTATCAACTCATTATCATAAGTTAGTTTATATGTTATTTCTATTCCTTTTTATTTAAAATAATCAATTAGTGTAGGTGATAAGCTATCAAAGTATAATCTAGGGATATATCTCTTAAACCTAGAGGTTTACCTCTACTATATGCACCCACTAGCTTATAGGTAATCGAATTCTTCACTCAATATAAAAAAGTATTAAATAACTTATCTATGGTGAAATATATAGTGAAAATAGTTTTATCATGCCTAGTGGGCTGAAGTTCCAAAAGAGTAGAAGAATTGTTGGTGTGTTCTTTCTAGCATCAGCTTTTGGAAGCATTCAAGAAAAAACTAATGGTGATTCTTAATGAAATCATCGAGTGATAAGTTTTAGATTAAGGTAAAAATAGGTTTTGAAGGGACAACAAAACCCTACACAACAAGTAGAAAGATAAACCATTAAATCACATCCAGGTTAACAAAAGAACCTGATTACATATAAGTACCAAAACTAGGTTTTACAGGGACCTATTACCAACAAATAAGACCAAAAAAAATAGCAGACAAAACATTGATCTGAAAGTTGACCAACTGGATTAGCAAGCTGAACAACCTCCAATACCAGTAACCATAAAACCATAAAATCAACCAATATACTGACCCAAAAAATCAGTCAGTAACAGGGACCTTTAGATGAATATTTTAAGTTTTTTTTTTGCATGACCAAAGATTCATAACTAGAGGGGGGACCAAAGGCTTAGACTTCTTTTGCCTAACTGATGCCCATCTATCCTCTACCTTATCTACCTCAGCAACCCATGCCTCAGAATACAATGATCTTTGGATTCTAGTAGGCATAAATTCCTTATGAGAATCAAACACAGTCTGGCTCTTTGAAAGATCCTCCAAAATAGGGGAGGAGACCACCACCTCATCCTCTAGCTCAGCTATATCACTAACCGCAACCTATATAGTAGTATCCTTAGAATGATTCACCATTAATTCCTCTTCATCTTCCATTTTAGATTTCAAACTTTCCTCATTCTCAGACTCGGAATTAGTTGTTGCTTCCAGAGGTTGTTTGTCTGTGTTTTGTATAGAGGAAACTTTAGGCCACCAATAAGGTGAATGTTTGGGATTAGAATTCCTAGTAACACAACGAGCAGCAATATGTCCCATATGTTGGCATTTCCTACACCAAAAAGGGATCCCCTCATAGTCCAATATTTGTGTCCAGGTACCCCTTTGGGATTCAAGGCAAATCTCCTCAAGAAGGCCCTTAGAAACATCTAGATCTACCAAAAATCTTGCACAAGTTGAGTGGAGAGGAATCGCACTATCTTATTTATATAAAAAATCCCCTATAGCATTTCCAATGGTTTTATAAACCTCCTCTTGCCTCAGGTGTAATGGCAGGTAAGGTAGTCACACCCATATAGGGAACTTGTTAAAAGATTTTGAGAGAGGATTAAAATCCTTATGCCAAGGTTTGGCCATAAGAGGAAATTTGCCTTGCCAAGAAAAATTATTGTGACACAATATAGACTTCCTATCTTTAGGGCTTTGAAATATTATTATAAAAAAACCCCTGGTGCAAGGAAGGATTTGACCGTCTTTAATATGCAGCCAATTCTTGGAAATCCAATTCTTTAGATCTATAAGAGGGGGCCAGAAACCATGGAAATGAAAAATTGTAGCACAAGAGGAAAACCATTCTTCTGATTGGAAGATTTTTTCCACTAAATCAGGGTCATCTAGTGATAAGTTACTAAGGTACTTTTTGAAAATAAATTGATAAAGTCTAGTTTTTCATTTGAGTCATAAATTTTATATGTATGGTTATGTTAAGAACCTATAAAATGCACCTCCGTATCAACCTTGTTATAACCCATGTTATATCTCTCAATAGCCCTATCAAGGTTGTTATCAATCATATGATCCATGATAGCCTTGTGATCATCCTATTCTTTCTCCATATAAACATGAAGCTATTGAATGACCCTATGAAGAAGCATATTTCCCATTAGCCTTATTGTGAGGAATAAAATGGTGCCTTTAATTTGAAATCAATATTTAAGGCCTTAAAATATCAAATTAGGCAACTAAATCAACAAATTGAACCTCACCAAAACTCATATTATCCAACTCCTCATGCTAATTTTATTTCACCTAAGGCTAAGTATTTTGTTTCACTCATGCCAAACATGATAAAATTATAAAGGGTGATGAATAAATGGGATGATGAACTTGTTGTGATCCTTATTAATCTCATTGAGAAGTTAAGGAAGTCATTTCAATTCATAATGAATGAATGGAGGATGGTTATAGAGGAAGTTAAATATGTCATAAATTAATATTTAAATTAAATTATATGCCATATCCAAGGGTGGATAGATAGGTTGGAAAGGTGGGGAAAACAAGATCTTGAAGATAAGCTTGTAGCTACTAAAGAGCCTCAAGAAGGATATGACCGAAGTGAAACTCTTATTGAAGAAGGTGTCTCTCCCTTTCCTTAATATAAATTGTCATATCCATATGAGCCTATCCATCACCCTTTGACCTCATACCTTCTTGAAAGATAACCTATCTTATGGGAGGAAATAAAACAAGAACAAACTTAGTTTGCATCTAATCAAGAAGATGACATGAACATCTATGATGAAGAGATCACCATAGGAACTCCCCTTGGTGAATACAAGTGAAATTCAATATTATTGAGTGAATAAAATGATGTTTAAGGTCATGTTACATCTATCCATAAATATTTGGGTCAAGATATGAAACAAGAGGTTTTTGAGAAAGACTCCACATCTATTGAGTTGGTTGGCATTCATGTTTATGAGCAAGAACTTAAACCTAAAAATATAAGATAAAAATAAGTTTTTGATGATTCCATGAATACGTATGACATGTGGTAGAAGTATACTGACATATTTTATGATTTTTAAGGCCTTAAAAATATTTCACACCCTACTAGTTAGCTATAATACACTCTTGAAGCTACCTTACCTCTTAATGGTGTGCTCTTAAAAGAAGACCTTGTGTCATCTCAATTTGTTGAAGTTGTAGTCATCTTTGAAGTTTTTAAAGTGCTCAAGGACCAAGTAGATGATGAAAACTTATTTGTAATTATAATAATTGGTTACACTTTTCTTCAAGAAAGCTATAATCTAGTCAAGTGTGAAGAAGGTAACTTTGGCAAACAAGTGAATATCCAATAAGCATATACACTCCATGATGATATGTTTGAGGTTATAAAAATGGGATATCATATATTCAAAAAACAAGAATATTAGTGTTCACTCTTGAGTGATAAATAAGATTTATATTAGCCTTAATTTCCCAAGAAGTAAGTGGTTATCCCTATTGGAGAAGTTACTACAAATGAACCAAAAGATTAATCTCAATTCATGTCATTGGATATGCTAACTTACAAGGAGTTTGAACAAGGTATGTTCTTGGAATATAATGTTGTAGATTTCCTTAAAAAACCAAGTCAAGTTGTAGATGAATATTATCATGAAGAGGTGTTTGAATGAAAAGATTAATTCACCTTTATAGGTGATATGTTTTCACCTATCACTATTGCATTGAAGATCATGCCATAAACATTGGCAAACATGAAGAAATTGAAGACATCAAATATAATGATCAAAGGGAAACATGCCTCATGTATTCCTTCAATTCATGGAGAACATAATGGTTCAATATTACCCTTTGATATAGGTGTAAGAGTTATATTTAAGTTAGTTTGTGTATAAGTTAATTATTTGAGTTGTGTGTGTTTTCCCTAAGTGTTCATGAGAGGACAAGTGTGTTTATTTTGGTGTCTTATTTTTTGTGTCTATTATTTTCTATGTGGTGTGGTTTTGTGGTCTTTTAAGATTAATCTCAATGTCAAAGGTGTTGTATAAGTGACACCATGTAAAAATATTTTAGGGAAGGCTATTGGTCTTTTGTGTAGCTAACTTGCCACCCCTAGGAAATTTCCAAAAATTTAACTAACTTGAACCCAAGTCAAACTATGTCAACCCCATGATAGTGAAAATTTTCCATGAGGTATCCTACCTTTTAAATTGGTCCCATTATCATTAGTGAAGTCATAGAACATTACTTACCCTTGTCATATCTGTCTTGGTTGACTTTATGTCATATTATGTCCTTTTGGGTCATTTGAGTGAACTTATATGATTTTCATAAGAATGAAAGTATTTGAAAAGCATATCTAATGTTTCATATGTCCGTAATAATCAGAGGAATTATTGGGAAATTGACAAATTGTAGGCTCAACATCTATATAAGAAGATTAGATAGTTTCAGGCAATTTTAGGTAGTTGTACATCTTGTACAATAGTTATGACACCTAGGAAGACTTTAAAATGTGTATTTTGAGATTCTCACAACTCACTTATATGCTGAGGTATCTTTGACATGTCCATAATTTCAAAAGATTGACTTCTCTCTCTCATCAATCTCTTAGACACGTAAAAAAGGTTAACTAATTTCCACTTGGTAAAGATAATATGAGGTGAGTTAGAGAAAATGCACTTGGTACGTGTTATTAATCATAATGTAATACAAATTCATGGACATAGTTACAAGTTTGGTTATCTATGTTTCATAAACCATTTCTAAGAGTGTTGGTAATTCTAAACTACCTAGACATCCCCAATAACTTTAGGTTTCTTATTTATTTGCACTAATCTAAGTAAAATAGGTGGTGTACATGATCTTGAAGGGTATGAAAATACTTATAATAAGTTTTTTATTCATGTTTTAATGTGTGGATATCAAGGAATGATCAAGTCTATCTAATTTTTTTAGTAGAAGACACCATGGAAGTTTGTACATAATGTTTCATCCATAGCTAGGTTTCACCATCATATAAATGGTTCCATATCAAAGGTGATATGTTGTTACCAACCTCTCATATAATTTTTATTATATTTTATTTTGATTGCTTAGTATCAAAGAGTAGCATTGATGGATAATATCGTTAGAATTGTACACAATTAGATCTCCTTGTGTCACCTATAGTCAAGTGAAACTAAGACTCGATTAGTCATGTTGATGAAACAAAAAGGTTTAAAGATGGATAGAATAATCTCAAGGTTGAAATAATATTAATGCTATTAAAATGGGTTATGTATTGGTTGTGAATACCAATTCAACATACATAGTCCTACATATAGTAACACCTATAGGCAGTCTCCAATATGACCTAAGTTTAATCCAAAATAGGTAGAGTAGTGGTGAATGGGAGATGAATTTGAGACCTTAAATTATGTATAAGAGAATAGATAATATCAATATTACCATGTTATATCCATTATATTGTAAACATACCTATTTCCTTATTCTCATTTTGAAAAATTGTAAATGAGACAACTTACCTTAACTTCTCCAAATGAGGATTTTGCTCATACTCAATGCCATCTTATGATGAAGAATTTAAGATTTGTGTTAGTATAAATGTCTTATTTCTTATATCCTAAGTATAGAGGATAAATTTTAAAATGATAATGTTGTTTTTTTTCATGAGAATATAGGGTAAGTAAGCTTACATTTCAAGCAAGTTTTCACTGTAGACTTTTCACAAGTTACAATACTCTTGAAGCCAAAATGATCTTACAACACAATAGTGACACAATGGTTGTATGAATTAAGACAAGGTGACTCTATTTGAGTGTAATATTATACTAATGACATTAATATGAACCAAAGGAGTTTATTTATAGTGATTTGACATAGTTAATCACCTATAAGAGTACTTTTTTCTCCTAAATTGTCACCTATAGTTTGACTACAAACCCACAATACGTTGGTATTAGTAAGAGATGATGAGCACAACCATAAGGCATGAATGAGTTCATCCAACATAAAATAGTTTAAGTGACATCAATATGAAATTATGGAATAAATTATAATTTTATAATAGCTATAACTATCTAATGGGTCCCTTTGAATTTTCCCTGATTGCCATCTACATGTGACATAGTCAACACCATTTATGGACTAGCCTAGGCTAGTGGAGAGAGATGGTTTGAAAGGTTGGAAAAGTTGTAAGTTAGGTAAATAATTTTAAATTATATTAACAATTATAAAAACATATTTAGGTGATTCTAATGTGAAATAACAAATCAAAGATAAGTTTCAAACCTCAACCTACAGTCAATTTAAATTTTATGCATAGTCATTAGTCTTATAAGCTTATCTTGAGGAATTTGTGATGTTGTGAGGTATATGGGTATCATATAGCTCAAAAAAATTTACATATGGATAATGATACCTAATATATCCTCTAATTATCTCATTTTATCAAGGTAAATTAGAGATATTCCCTTTGTTTTATCTCTAATAGAGGACACTCCCAATCAAGATCACCCTATAGACATAGTGTGTGAATGAAGAAGGGGTGAAATGAGAGAGATCTGATGAGTATAGTATGTTTTATATATTTTTATTGGAGATTAAAAAAGTTTAAAATCCTTAAAGTCATTGTAAATCCTCAAAAGGGTTAAACACACAATCAAATACAATTAGGCCTATTAGGCCTAAAATTAGACCTAAGCCCTACAAGGGTATAAATTAATATATATTAATAAATGAACCTAAAAAAAAACTTTTATATATTTAATTTGAGAGTACAAGGTTGGTATGAACCTTTTTTTTGATAAATATTCCCAAAATTGGTCATTTTGACCCAAACCTTTGTTAGGGGTACTTAGAATGCATAGACAAGCTTGAGAGACCAAATTTATGTGATCATATAAATAAAAAGGGAATCAGTGGTTACTAAAGGAGTTATAAATAGTTTGGGATGGTCCTTAACTTATACTTAGTATAAATGGTTTGGAGTTTTAGCATCTAGTTTTTATGAACCATTACTAATAGTCTAATAGACCTAAAACCTTCCAAAAACCCTTGCTAAAACTTGATGGAGAAGAAACATATGGAGATGTACAAAATATAGGGAAAATGACCATGAATTTTTTTTAGACATCTCTATAAATCATCTAGGTTCCATGACATCCATTTTATCACTTGTATTAACAAGTTAAAATTTGAGTTTCTTACAGGTTTTGTTGTGTTTTGTAGGTACAAAGGAGAATTGGTGGATGAAATATATTAAAGGAGGTATGTATGGAATTATTATAACTCCATATACTCATATATAACTCAAATTAATCATATAAAATCCTCTACTATAATATTAACTACAAGCAATATTAGCCAAATAATGAAAATGAGAAAGGACTACCTAGTTGGAAGATGACAGGTCTAATATTGGATCATTTTAATGTAGAAATGATGAATTAGAAGACATAGGTACTTTGAATAAATGTAATATCACCTCTTCCATGGATTTCATTGAGAAAATGCTAGTCACCTTGATGACAAATGTGAAGATTGAAGCCTAAAGGGCTAATAAGTGATTACAAATAATGAATACAAGTGTCAAAAGGAAGGCTCTCAATTATGGGGGTATTTGGTGACTATCAAATATTGTTTCCAACCTTATTAATATATTTCATATGTTTCAATTATTCTTAAGGTGGTTTATTTTAGTCAAGTAAACTCATCAATAAAACCTAGTTTCAAGAAGGCTATTTGAGGTTTCTATGCCAACTTGAAAGAGAATAATGATATTTTGATGTAAAATTGTCCATGATAACTTATAGACCTATTTTCACAATTCATTATCTTTAAATTTAACTAGTTCTCAAAATTTGACACTTTTCCTTCTAACCTTTACACTTCTCTTCTTATCTCTCATGTGTTATGCTCTATAAATGCAAGCATTTTTAGATTTGTAATCTAATCCACAACTAATATGGAAAAGATATACTAGTTTAAATAATATATATTTTTTTGAAATAATTATTTATAATATGGTTTTGAGGTTCATATATTCTATTCTAAGTGTGTGAGGTGGTGCTTAGTGGAATGACATGTGATAATTATCTATCCTTGTATTCTACTAACTCTTTCATGTTTAGTATAAGTAGGTATCCCTCTAATAGGTCACATGAAGTGTATTCACGTGTATTTTTCTATATCTCTATGTAAATATTAGCATTAGTGTCTATAATCTGACCTCATGTTCATTAACCTTGATAAGTACAATGCACATCATCTCCATGTTTCAAATACTTATGTTAGAGCAATCTAGGATGTTGAGACTAGTGTTGTGAGTAATGTTTCATAGTGAAAGTGTATAATAGTCTAGTGGAGATCCATTTGGTGTATCACCTCATTATCATAGGTTATTTTTTATTTTCATTCTATCCCTTTCCATCCAATCAAGCAAGTAGTGTAGGTAATAAGCTATCAAAGTCTAATCTAGGGAGCTAGCCCTTAAACCTAAAGGTTTACCTTTGCTATAGGCAACCCATAGGCCTATAGGTAATCAAATGTTTCATTTAATATATAAAATAATTTAACAACCTCTCTATGGTTAAATATGGAGGGACAGCATTTCTATAATATTAGGTTTTGTAAAACAAAATTAAAATTAATTTGTCAAATCAAGAAAATACTTCATTTACTACAACATGGGGAATATTTTGCTATGTAATCAAGCCATTTTAATTTAAAAATGACGTGGATATTTATGAATGAGACATGACCTTTAAATTTCATGAAAATAAAAACAAATTGAATACTACATGGATTATCTACTTGCCAAATAGAGGCAATGACAGGATCATGTTCTGGATTTGTGAATGTTTTTTGAACAGTTAAAAAATTACAATACATGCCTGAATCCAAATAAATGTGTATTCAAGGTGCTTTAATGTAAATTAATGGGATACATCATCTCTTAATATGGAATTTAAATATAACTGAAAACTTTTAGTGCTATTTTATATATTCCTTCACTAAAATGAATACGATCATTATAGGAAAAAATACAAGAAATAAAATGTATTTTATCCCAACTAGTCGATAAGACACAACCCTTTACATATATTTAAATATAAATGGGATGAAAAATATCATTTTAAATTCAGTTAAATAATATATATTTAATCCACCTTTTCTCATTCCCTCAAGACTATAAAAACCTTTATTATTACACATGTTAGCCATAGATGATGCCTTAGGGGATTTATTTGCATAATATGATGAAAATCATATAGAGCATGTTATTTAGTATATTGGTTGTATAGTTTTTAACTATGAGTTAAATTACAATACTAATTAAATTTTTTCCGTAGACCGTGTTTTTATTGCACAAAATTTATGACGCTACATATTCAATAATTAGCCAAACAAATGAATAAAATTTAATTTCATATAAGGAAATGGTATAATGATAACATACACACTTTGATCATTTTTAAATAGAGGTCATACCTTAATGAATCAATGATTTATTATATAATTGAGGATATTTATTTGAAATATCATTTCATGCATAGTTACTTTGGTTCCTTAACTATGAGAAGGCTTTAATTTTCTTATTGGAAGTACATGATAGTGAATGCAAAGGTCATTTTAGTTAAAAATAAATGCCTTAAAATTTTTTAATACAATGGTATTATTGGCCTAAATTAGATTAATAATTATAATATCATGTTAAATTATTCTCACAATGTTGGAAACATAGTAATTTAAATCATGCTCTATCACCATAATGACAACATATTATTTCACCATGGTCATTCTCCCACTTGGAATTAATTGGAAAGATAAATCTACCATCATATATCATCATAAATTCATTATTATAGCTATTGATTATTTATAAAATTTGGAAAATTCCATCGTATTAAAATCAAATATATGTAAATATATATGTATATTCTTAATGACATACACAATTTCATAATGTATACTATTGTCCTCCATTATCCCAGATAATGAATCTTCATTAAAAATAAAAACATTCAAGAGATTAAAGTATAAATACAAGATCCATCATATTTTATTTGAATCATATTATCCATAAGGAAATGTACAAGCATAAGAAAAGAATAAAAATATTTAAAATACATTAAGAAAAATAATCACCATATATAGTAAAAACTAGCATAATTAGATTATATATGCAATTTGGGCATATCACACAACTGATTGTACACAAAATAAGGATGCACCTTAATTTATTATTTATGGAGAAGTATTTTTACCATCTAACATACCAAAAATTGGCCATAAATATACTTTAATCAAACTTGAGATCAATTCCTACCAGCTATTACAATTTAAGTCTAGGAATAACTGAACATCCCAAATTTGCTTACACATAATTCATCAAAGCTTATAATCATGTTGAGACATCCATAATTAGAGTATTATATTGTATTAAATAATAACCTCTTACAAATTCATCCCTAATCACCTTGTGGCATCACAACTTTCAATCTCGCCTATAAACCAATTAAGTGGGGCACTTGAATAAATATCAAATCTTGAAAGAGCTAAAATGTTAATCAAAATCAATTAACTATTTAAAAAATATTAAATGTCTTAGTTAATTATCCATTTATAATTAATTAATATCTAAAAATGGAAATTAAAAAAAATCAAATCCTTTCATCATTGCTTTTATGAGTTGTCAAGCTCTTTGAAAATATCCTAAAATATCTAATTTGAGATCCATGCCTAGTAATTGCAAATCATAATTACATGACAACTATTAACTTAATTAGAGTTATTTTTAACTCACCTAGGGTTGTTTTTAACCCATTTTAAGCCTAAACTTAACCTTAACTAACATTGTGTGAGAGTTTATTCCTAAGGCTATAAATACAAGGCCATATCGATTCATTTTTAATCTTGGGTATTATAGAGTTATTATGTAGGATTTCCTTCATAAGCCTCATGCAATTAATGTTACCATGCCCAAATATTAAGCTAAGAAACATCAAATCCAAGGTTCCAAGGAGAAAAATATCCAATAAATATTCATTCTCAAATACTTATTGATGCACAAGCTGAGCAAGCCATTCAAAAATCCATTTGGAGCTCCAAGGAAGGTAAAATAGTCGTTTCTTTTATGTTTTTATTGCGTTTTCATTTAGTTTTGTTACTCAATCTATCCATAGTGTTTATGCTAGATGTTTTACGATTTTAAAATTTTTTTTTTATGAGACTAACACAAGACGAACCTCCTCTCTACTTATTCCTTGATCACAAACATTATATCTCAAAATACAATATTTGCATGTTTACTTAACATATTTTATCAAGGATAATGAATATTAGGAAAAATGAATACATGAATTAGAAATAGTAGATGATAGATATAGATAGGCTATTTAAAATCTCAAATTTTAGCAAGATCATATAAAGAGGGTATATGTAACTAATGTGAACAATTAATAATTTTAAGTTGCATACTTAGTATTAAAATACAATTAAAAAAATGTAGATAAAGAGGAGAAAATTGAAGGCTAACTGGTTGGGTCCATTTTTTATTATAAAGAAGGTGGTTATTGGATCATATTGGTTACATACACTAAAGGTTAAACATGTTATTAACCCTATGAACATCATGAACTTGAGCTGATATTATTCACAAATCTAAAATATTTAAAAAATAAAAAAACATAAAAAAAAATCAAGAAAATAATAAAACATTAAAAATATTCCAAAAAAAAATAAAAATGAAGACATAATCATGAAATGATTACTAGAATACATGATTTACGTGTGTTATCTATCACATGTTTGGTAGCTAACATGTTATTCTAATACACATGTATATTTCATGGCATATGAGTAAATTGTAGGACATGTAGGTTACATATGGACATATAGATGCTGGACTTTACTCTATTTAGTAGTCATATTGATACTAGGGCAATCTTATTAATAGGTTTCACTATTATCATCTATATATTTATATTATATTTTTACCATATCGAGATATCTATATCACTTACATTTGTCTTGATAGTTACTCATATATTATACACTACTACATGTATTTACTATTATCCTATGATGTGTCATTGATACATATGACTGGTGTGAACTAGGTTTTACTAGTTTTATGTTATATTGGTGTTGTTACTATCATACATGATATGATATCTTGTTATTATCTATTTTTTATGAAAACATGTCTTCATTTTTTTTATATTTATGTCCCTTGCATATGGCCATTACACTTGTTTGATGTGACATTTTATGTCCCTTGCATGTAACTCTTAGACTTATTTTAGTGACATATTCATTTCACTTGTATACAACCTTAGAATTTGAAATTAAAACTTGAGATTGTTGTGAATTTTGATCTTATTGACATTGATTGGTTTCATGATCCATATCATTAATTATTGGCACATAGTATTAATAATTAATCCTATTATTGCATGATTCATCGATACATCTATCTAGACATGACACATATATTCTCTACATGACATATGTTAAATCCATGTCTTTATTGACATATAAATTATGATGACAACATACTCTCCACATGTTCACATGATTATTCATGATTATATATTTATACATGACATGATGTAATTAAATATTCTTTTAGTTTAGTGACTTAAAAGAGACATCCCTCATCTTGAAATAAGGGAATTACATTAGGATTATTATAGAGACATAAGACTACATGAGCATAAATAAAATTAGAGTAGAACTTTTAGATATTTAAAATTATATAAATATCATATAGCTCAATTATATGACGGATATTTCCACATCAATACAAATTACAGGGCCATATGTAATGCGCATGAAATCACTTTACATAGACTTGAGTAAAAATTCATGCATTCTTAGGTGAATACATATGGGCATATGTACATAGTTTATAGGAACATGAATTATAGGTTTCCACATAAGAATATATTTGAGATACAAGTTCCAATATTGAACATATAGATGCATATAAATCTATATTAGTTGATATAGATTTAGGCATCAGGATACTATTTAATGTACATAGACACACTTTTAGATTCATTAGGAATGATATTGGTTCATGAACATATACACACTTTTATATTTACGAGACATGATATTATCCATGTACATACACAAAAATTATATTTTATGTTTAATGATAGATTATTGTCATTATAATTCAAACTTATCAAATCTATGATCAATATGGGGGCATGAACATTGGTCATTCTCTTTTGATCATGTAGTTTTTATATATTGAGAAAACATGAGTGAACTTGAGAAAAAATATAAACTAAAAATTAAGGTCATGATGGAGGCATGAAATATATTCATTAATTTTTATTAATGCATTTTTTACATGGAGGGAACTTGAGTGAAAATAAAAAATTAATACAAAGGTTGATTTGGTTTTAATTTTTTCAAATTCATGATGTAGTTCCTTCTCTCTTTTTTGCATAGTTAATTGGATTAATACATTATGTGATTCTCCCCATATTTATTAGGGTTGGAAAATGTTGTCTTCCCAACCCAAGGGCATGGATAGTTAAAAAAATTTGGGGCAGAGTCACCCAAACTCTTCTTGTTCATTAGTAATGAAGTAGAAGTTTATCTAATGCTTCAACAAATAAGCATCATCTCCAACATATTTCCTAGGAAACATGGTTTTCACCCAAAAAAGTGTATTCCTTCCTCACTCTTTAATTTTCAAAATTAAAATTAAGATATAAAATATATATCCATAGGAAGGAATTGACTACTACATGTTTCTTTTAGGTTTTCTTATTGAGTGACTTACAAAATTGGAGCTTCCTACTAAATAACAAGTATGTTGTATATACTCAGGTACATAATTTCATTTTTAATTTATAAATTTAATTATTAGAGCAAAAGGGTGTAATTTATAGATACTATACTATGGTATTAACTACTTGACAATGGAAATCTTGACATACATCAACCACACATAATTTGAGTACAAAAAAATGGTCATAATATGCCATTTTCTCACATATTAATGATACCTTATGAGTTTGATTATTATGTTATATTTTTATGCACATATAATAATCTCATTATATATTTAAATATTTTTTACTATCCCACACAAATATTTATAGACCTTTATTTTAGTCTTCATATACATGAGTTGGTAATGCTAGGTTTAGTCAATTTTTCCAATTGATATTGCTTTAATTTGATTAGTACTCATCATGTCATAGTAATAGCTACTTTATAATATAAAATATTTCATTAGGGTTGGTGCATCTTCCTATCATGTTGATCGCATGATGAATTATCTAATTAGATTCATATATATAAATTAAGGCCCCACTTTAAAGGGGACTTTACACTTATCTTGTACACATATATACAATATTGCACATTGAGTGAATATAACCTATTCTTTCCAAATTAAAGATTAGTAATTAGGATCGGTCATAAGTAAAGTCTAAATAAAACCAAATCCAATTGAAATAAAACATAATATATTATAAAATATAAATAATTAGATTCATAAATAGATAATTATCACATTTAAAGAATCATAGTAGGTGAGAGAACTATGTGTGATTTTATTTCTCTCTTAGATTATTAGATGCATAGCTAATGGTAAATCATAAAATAAGGGAGATTAGGCTTATCTCATATTATTATACTTTCCCACTTTTTATAGATTTATATCCCTCACAAGCAGGCCTATGGTTTTAAGGTGAAGGAGGATCATTTATGGAATTCTGTGCATCACTAGGGTTCAACATCATACAAACAAAGCTTTCATAGGTAGGTGAAGGTGACCATATGATTTCATACCATATTTTTGGAACAAGACACTAATAACTAGCATAAATTAGTATTTATAGTCAATATTAGCATACATATGATGGAAATGACTCTACCTAAATAGAAATATAGTTCTTAAAATAGATGATTCCCAAGACTTATTTATTTATTTTTGATATTAACCAAAATTTGATGGAACCAACCTTAAATGGACACAAACATAGTTCATGGAGTAAATGAATCACATTCTTAATTTAGTTTATTTTTCATTGTCATAATATGATCATATTTATATACTCAACCAAAAAATCTAAGTACTCATCCCTTTTATCATACTTACTATATTTAACATATTCTACTTGTCAGATTATTTGAATTACTTCACTTTTTACATTCAAATTTATGTTTAAATACCATATTTATTAATTTTAATTATTTTACTAGTTTATATCCTATTAATATTAAAAATTAAAATTAGGGTAAAATAGGTCATATGGATTAAAATAGGTGTGCATCCACAAGGTTTTCAAAGCTCATTTGTATGCGTAGAGCCTCCAAAATCAAATTTGAAAATTGAGTGTGAAGTTTTTTGAAAATTAAATATGAGGTTCATAAGAAAAGTGATGCAAGAATGTTGAGAATAAAAATTCGTAAGTGCACTGATTAAATTTGTAAAATACAATGATAGGTATGGAATAGGGAAAGGGTGACATGTTTATACACATAAAATTTTAAAACTTTATTAATTACTAATGTGTTCTATCTTGTAGGAACCCATCAAGTCTCAATCTCTCTAAGTGCATACCTTAAGGGGTGCATCAAGAAAGTGGTAGGTAGACCATTAGTGCTTTGTAGGATTATTATCCCTTTAATACCAATTTTTATCAATCCAATCATCTCTTAAAATTATTTCCCTAAGATTTTCCTCCTATTCTACACTCTACTCTAGTTAATTTCCACCTTCATTAGCCTTTCCCTAGCATAAAATCCTTTTTGATGGTTTACATTACACTATCATTCCGATCGACCTTGTAATCTAATTAATAAAACTTATTTAGGATCTAAGTCAGCCCTTCATCGACCTAGACTAGGACCGAGTTTATTTTTCTATAATGATACAAGGTCGATTGGGTCAACCACGTCAGTCTAAACTTTTGTAAAAGACTAGATTTAGATTCAATTATATAAAAAACATCTATTTATAAATTTTTAGAGAGATAAAAAAAGATAATTATTCATTTATGTTCCTTTACAATCTACTCTTCCACCATTCTACTTAAGGAGTCTTAGCTTAGGGTTTGTACTTGGAGAAGAATCTTTTCTTGTGGAAAATTATTGAATGCTTTGGCATTTTTTAGTGATCCTTACAAACAACAAAAACCTCTTATGAAAAACCTTTGTCCAAGGGAGAGATTAAGTCTTGATGGGTTCATCTTCAAGGTAAGTATCTCTAGATTTTTCCCTCTCTTTAGTAGACAGAAATATCATAAGTAATGGATTTTGAATATATTACTATCTCCACACATTAGGTTTTTACCTATACATAGGGTAATTAGGATTTTATCATGCATGTTTACTTTTATGTTTACTAATCCCCACTTTGTGTCACAATATTTAATGAGCACTAGATTAGACTTTATATTACTTGTTATTAGTTTAGTGAATATGAAAACATAGGACCTAGTTAGGGTTATTGCATATTTTTACTTGATTGGAGGCTTTGGAACCCTCTCTAGTGATATTATTATGGTACGATATCCCTTGACTAGGTATAATAGATCCATATTAGTCATCAACCTAAATATCTAATGTATCAAAAATTGGAAGTAAAAGTAGGATTTATCTTCTTCAAACTAGGATTGATTTATAGATCGGTTGCATTTCCCATTGAATACATTTTGTTGAACCTAACATGAATCTAAACCTTGTAGTTTTTATTTCATTCCATGGTTTTTATCATTTTATTATATTTTTACATATTTTTAGTATTATATCAAACATAACAGTATAGTCTTAACTTTATGTGCATAGTTTTAACACACAATTACTTCAAAATGAAATTGATTTGTGTGGGTCTTCATCAACTATAAGTTACTAGATCAAATAGGTTAACATAGTACTCTTCTTCAATTCCATATCAGTATACACTTTTGAATAGGTAAAATTTGTCTTCTAATTCTCTTTTATAGCATATACGTCAACAAACACTATTGAATAGGTCTACCTTAGTCCTTATTCTTCTTCAATAAATAGGGTTTTGTAGAACTTGGTCGAACCAATCAACCTAGTTTGTATAATTTGAAAGTAAAAATTTGGGTATTTAAGCATTAAATTTTCAATCTTAAACATATTGAATCCCACCAAGGTTCCTCTCTTTATATTCTCTATCATTTTAGTACTTTCTTCAGTTTTGTCTTTCACAAGTTATCAATCTTTAAAAACTACAACCCTACTCTAACTAGGTCAACTTGGTCAACTTAGTTCTATAGTCTGCATTTTGTCTAAGAGGCATAGTTGACCTACTCAAATATATTCTTAAATACCTTGGTTCTATATAACAATAGTGACCCAAACAAATCTATTTTCTAATGTTTTCATAAAATGTCACCTAAATTGACTCTATACTATTCTCAATCAAGGAATTAATAATTATTTGCTAGTAATTAATTCATATTTCATTTTCAACTATTTTTATGCTTACAGTAACTCACATAGTCCAAATAGGTGGTTTTTCAAATTACAATTTTAGTTACACTATTTTACTCTTTTTCACACACTACCAAATCATATTACATTCAAAACACATTTAATCACTTATCTTACCAAGGCCTACCTACATGTATTTAATCACCAAGGGGGAAGCCAACTTCGTTTTTTGGCCAAGTATAAATACATGGTTAATAGTATATATTGAAAAAGAACTTGACACTCTTATCACTACAAGATTTTTAAGTGAGGGGGTAGGACCCAATACTAAGATATTACCATTGCCAACATAGATCCCTTTTAGCCTAGATATTTTGAAACCATCCATAGATTGCCTTTCTAATTCCCTATTTTAACCAACTCTCATATCACATTTAGATCAACACTTTATGATAATATAATAATGCTTAAGATAACAACTTAGTTAGCATTTACATTTCAGTTGATTTCTTACTCTCTTATCATTACATGTTGTATTTCAAAAAATTACATTAGCTAGTGTTGGTGCAATGTTTTGTGTTGATTTCCCCAATTAGATCAATTGCACTGATTTAATTATTTATGTGTTTTCTTTCATTCTTTCATCAATTATATTGCAAAATTTTCTCCCCTATTTTATAACACTATCATCCTCGTTGATACTATCTCTAATAGACTATGTTTTACCGTCCTACTAGAAGTACATAGTTGACCTACATCACTGCATCTTCTTCTCTTTATTTTGTCCCATATCTAGTAATACATAGTCAACCTACATGATTTTTTACTCTTCTCAGCATGTGTTTTATCAATAATCTATCGACCTAGTCAACTTGGTACCTATTGGTAGACCTTGTCCCTTGTTAGCTGACCCTATTCTTTTATCTAGCTAACTTAGCTCTATATCTAACCATCTTTGTCCCTGATTCTCTTTCTTATTTCCGAAATTCTATTTCTCTCATCAAGCATCATCAAATCCACTATCAAAATATTATTAGATAACTTGAATCCATTTAGACATTTTATGGGGTGCTCTTTTCTTCTTATATATTGTTATATTTTATTCCTCTTTTCAGCCTTTGGTTCATCTTGTGATGGATGTCCACATATTACTTTAGCCTTTGGGCCACCTTGGGATGCCCACTCATATGATACTTCATCCTTTGGGGAATATTTTTATGCCCTTCCCTACATCCAATTAACAATTTATACATCTTAATATGCCCACTCTTATTCTACATTTCATGATACCAAACTAATTCAACTTCAAGAAACCTTTCGAGACACATAGGTTTGTATCTCACATGCTCATCCTTGATATAGACATTATATAGATTTTTTCCCTTCTTATCCTGATTTTTGTGTGCTATCCTACTAAAATCCTATTTTAGGATACTTAAAAGGGTCTCAACCTCTAAAATATTTATCTCTTTTCACAAATCTTAGTCCTTCCTTTTGGCCCTTTGGTTTCCCTTGTTATCATGAGTAGTAGTGTAAGACCATAGATAAGACCTGGCCTTCCTCAAAAATATCTTATTTTTCATTTATTTTTTACATGATTTGTTCACCCTTGTGGGTTTCTATTTTATGAGTTGTAGTGTAATACCATAGATAGGACTTGACCTTCCCCATAAAATCACCATCTTTCCTTCAATATTCCTTTTCTTGAATGTGTTTTAAAATAATTACTAGTTTTTAATCCTTTATTCTTAACTCTAGATTTTGCTTCTTTTATAGATAAAATTTGAATAACAAACCATACTACATGTTTTCCTACAATTTCCTCATTTTTATGATAAGGAATCACACTTCATTATCATTATATCCCTTTTCACCATTTGTCACATTTTTTATGATTTGAAGTAATTTAAATTGTTTCATGTTTCATTCCTCTTAGTTTCCTTTCCTTTTGCTCCAAAGTAGATAAAATAAGGTCAAAGTCAAGATAAAACTTATATTTTACCTAAATTAAAGAGACTCTTAGACTCAATTCTCTCTTAGTTATCTCTCTTGGTAACCAGCTCTCGAGTATTTAAAATGAAAGTTATCTTTAGAACCCATGTTTGGTCTTTCGAATCCATATGGAGGAGGAATGGTAAAATCCATCAATAAAGGTAGAATACAAATTATTTGAAATAGAAAGAATTGATATCTAAAATTCATCATATAAATTTCAAACATCAAAATCACACTAAAAGACATAATTACAAGCACATATCCTATCTTTAATTGAAGCTCAAACTGCATAGTTGGCCTCATGATAGAGCTGAGGTCCATTAGGGTATGGTAGTCTAATACATTGGAATATGATAACTCAACAAACTCTATGGTGCTACCTAATTTGTCACATAAGTACCCATTCTCCATAGAGACTGATGATTGTATAATGGGTCCTAAAAATTGGGGAAAACATTATGTGAAGGTAGATTCATTTTAATTTTCATGCATGTAAAATTCATAGGATGATCTACTTACTACATTTGTTTACCTAAAACTTGTGAAACTAAGAGAAGTTATTTAGACTCCTTAAGTTTAAAATTCCTCTTGTTTTTATAAACCTAATTTTAGTGTCCCTACTTCAATAAAGAGTTCCACTACCTTGGTTTTTCATTCGTTATCCCCTCTACCCATTTCATTTCCCCCTTGATAGGTAAGTGTGATTCTAAATCTATTTTCCCTTATTCTATATTCCTTCATCTTCACATATTAAAAACATGATATCACTAACTTATTTCAATTTTATGTACCTTTAAAACCAAATAATATGCTTGAGAAACTTTGGATTACTCCTTTTACACCATTGATTTACATCTCAACATCACTTTTCTTTCTTTTACCATTTTTTATTATTGTACTAACCCTTTTTGTGAACACCTAAGTCCATTTCAATTGTCATCTTTTTTTTCCATTATTGAGTGAGGTTGGATTATTGCTTCTCACTCACCAATGTTGTTTACCCTTTTATACACTTCTTCCACTAAGGATTAAATAAAGATTGTTCTCACTCATCAATGTTGTTTTACCATTCTAATTGCCCATCTTTATTTAAGTAAGGATTACTGTTGCTTTCACATTGATTTTTGATTACCATCCTTTTTGACATGTATCTTTGGTTTAAATTCAAGAGTTTTCCTTTCTTACTTACTGTATATTTTTTTGAGTTATTTGGTCTTTAGTAGCCTTGGATTTTTAGTTACCTGATTTACTCTAAGTTTTGATTTGGTCATTTCATCTAACATAACAATTATTACCCTAGCTTTCCAAATTTCCAAGTATGTATAATCCGCATATCATTAGTTATCTTAGTTATCTTATATTTGTTTTTTATACTCTTTAGTTTTGTATCCTTGGGTTTGTCAAAAGTAGTCTCTATGCCTACCACAATCAAAACTACAAGCATTATAAACAACAATCTAATGATAAAGGTGATTCAAGGCATGCATAAATTTACTTTTAAATTATTTTCCATTTTAATCATTTTAATTTAATTTATTTTTATTTAAATTACTATAATTTTTTTAGCCTCAACATTATGTGTTTTTATGTTCTTTCTCAAATCACCATCCCCTATTACACCTAAGTGACACATTATGAGATTCAATTGGGGCATATGTATACACATAATATTTTCAAAATTTATCAATTACTAATGTTTTAATCTTCAAAGAACCCATTGAGTCTCAATATATCTGAGTGCATGCCTTAAGGGGTACACTGGGAAAGGGGTGGGAAGACCATTAGTGCTTCATAGGATTATTATTCCCTTGATACCACTTGTTATCAATCCAACCATCTCCTAAAAATATTTCCTTGATATTTGCCTCCTATTTTATAACCTCCTTTAGTCATTTACAACCTTCATTAACCCTAACCTAGCCTAAAATCATTTTTCATGGTTTACATTAAATTGTCAGCCCCACTGGCCTTGTAATCTAATTGATAAAATTTATTTATGGTCTAGGTCAAACCTTAGTCGACCTAGACTGGGACCTAATTTTTTTTCCATATTGATATAAGTTTGATTGGGTCAACCTTGTCAACCTATACTTTTGAAAAAACTAGGGTTAGATTCAAATATATAAACACATACATTTCACCAGTCTTAGATAGACAACAAAAGTTAATTATTCATTTAAACTTCTTAACAATAATTTCTTCCACCATTATACTTTAAGAGTCTTAGCTTAGGGTTTCTACTTGGAGAATAATCTTATTTTGTGGAAAAATCTTGGATTATTTGGCCTTTCTTAGTGATCCTTACAAACCAAAAAAACTTATTGAAAAGCACCATTAGACAAAGGAGAGATTGAGTCTCGATGGGTTTTTATTCAAGGTAAGTATATATAACTTTGTTCTTCTCTTTAGTAGATAGAAGTAACATACTTAATTACTTTTGAATATATTACTCTCTCCATGATTTATGATTTTACCTATACATATATTAATAATCATTCTCCCATGCATGTTTAATTTTATGTTTACTAACCCCCCACTTTGTGCCACAAGCTCTAGTAAGCACCATATTAGACATTACTTGTTATTAGTTTAGTGAATATGAAAGCATAGGACCTAGTTAGGGTTATTATATAGTTTTACCTGAGTAGAGGCTTTGGAACCCTCCCTAGTGATATTATTATGATAATATATCCATTTTTTAGGTGTAGTGAACCCATATTGGTCATGACCCTAAATATCTAATGTATAATGTATCAATAATCAGAAGTATAAGTAGGATCTATCCTATTTGAACTATGATTGATTTATAGATATACTACATTTCCCATTACATACACCATTTATTAAGTGGATATTAATTAGGAAAATACTATAATTTTATGCATATGTAAGTAGTATTAACATATTTTGGGGTTCTCTCTTGGATTTGGAGTAAAGAGAGAGCATGGAAGGGAGAAACAGGATCTTAATTAAAGTGAGGATATTACAAGATATTGAGGTATGGCATCCCAATTGTGAAACCCTCTTTATTTTTATATATGAATGTATTTAAATAAGTATTATATGTGTGCTAAATGGTATTATATATATGTGTGTATCTTATTAACAACTATGTATCTATTTTATAATCCATGGGAAATATTGTGGGCCTCTATGTTTTCCTTTGTGGTTAATTTTTTTAATCTTGGGAGGGAATATATAAATGCATTGTTTTTTTTTTACTATATTTTTATGTGAAAATTCCCAAGTTGGGATTATGTATAAGAGTTAAATAAGGTGGTCACCCCCTTTTCTTATGCTTGTGGTCTAAGTTTATTTTGGTGATACTTAATCATGTATGGGTAATTCATGTAGACACTCTATACACTTTTTAACATGAATTTAGAAATGCATTTGGTGTGGAAATGGTTTTGGATGTGTAATTGTGGTTTATGTGGATGGGTGTGGTGATATAGAGGATAAATGTGTAATAAAAGAGTGTGCGTGCATGTTATGTTTGGAAATAAAGGAAGAATTTTTATTGAAGATATTTTCATAATTTTTAGAGACATATTTATTCATCATTGCCTTAAGTTTTATGGAGAGCTTGATCTAACCTTAAAACCCATTTATTTAGTTTCATGGAGAGCTAGATGGGACATTTAAATATATTTAGATAGGTTGTATGGATAAGTTGATGGGAATTTAAAACCATATATTTGAGTTTTAGGGAGAGCTTAATATTCCTCTATAGATATTTTGTTGTTGTGTGAGAGTCTTGTGATTGGTGGTTTGTGTATATGTATTATGTTTTGTGAATCTTATGTGTGGTGGATACCTATAAATATTTTTATGTTTATAATGCATAATATTTTTATGTTGAAGGGTTGGGTATGTGTGCAATTGGGATTGGGTATTGGATAGTATATCCTACAAGATAATAACATAATTGGTTGGGTGGTGAGAACTCTACTAATTTGCTTTCACCTCTTTTGAGATCTTAAAAGCTTTTTATGTTATTGGAAAATCTTAAATAAATGGAACAACTTGGAGATTGTATGAGTCATGAGCTCTTTATGGCATTTTGTGAAAACATGGTTATTTTTTTTAAGTCTCCTTGTGTCATGTTGAACTCTTTACTTGTGAATTAATTGTGTAGTTTGAATATTTATATGGAAATTTACCCTCTCTTCACTTTACCTTGTTTATTTTAAACTTATGATTAAGTGTTGACATGTAATATACATTGTCTACTCTACTAGTGTATTACGAAAATAAAAAATTCAATAAGAAATAAATTATTATTTGAGATGGAAGTTTGTACCTTATTGTCCTTATTATAATGAAAATTTTGTTTTTAATGCTTATTGATTTCTCTCTATACCCTTAATATTGAAAAATTATTCCTAATTTGATTTAGTGTTTAGAAATAACTATCTCTTAGTTATGCCTTGTTAAATATCCCATTATATTTACTCTTACATATTCAATTATTTAAATTAAAGGAACATATTCATTATTATTGCATTGTGAAATAATATACTCTCTTGGAATAAGTATGTATGTATCATGTTTGAAAAAAGGCATTGAAAAATTATTTTGAATTACAAAACAAGTAGATTGAGAAGTAATTTTTAATAAAAGAAGAATAAAATTGGCCTTTGAGTAATTATTGACAAATTTTAGGCTTAAGGATATTATTAAAAAAATAATAGTAATAATTGATTTATTGTTAAACTTATAATCATATTAAAAAGTTTAAGTTAAAAAATAAAAAAGTAAAAATAAAATAATAAAAAAGAGTATCTATTTACACACATGCATGCACACACATAGATAAAACATAATAAAAATAAAATAAATTAAAAATAAAATGACATAATAAAAAATAAGAAAATTAAGTAGTTGGTCAAGTGAATTAGTCATCAAAATATGTAACAAGATGGGTCAAAAATAGTCTTCCCCAACTCTCTAAGAGAGTTGATGAGACATGGTAGTATTATTACCATGTAATGACAATAATGATACCATGTGACACCATATATGTTGAAAAATGTGGGGTTGGTTGGGTTCTATTCCCACCCCTTTAAATATAAATGGTTTTTTAAATCAAAGGGTATTTTATCTTTTTATAATTTTTTTTTCATTTATTAAAAAAACATATAAATATAAATGTTTAAAATTATATATACTTATTAAATTAGATAAAAATATATATATATTTTTTTTTTTTTTTTTTGTGTGTGTGTGTGTGTGTGTGTGTGTGTGTGTGTGTGTGTGTGTGTGTGTGTGTGTGTGTGTGTGTTTACATTTATAAAATATATACACTGTGTATATTTGTAAGTAAAAAATAACCTATAAAATGAGAAATGGCCATTAACTATTTGAGCCTCTTCCCCTAAACTTGCATATCAAATGTAAAAAGTGAAATATGATAACATATATTTCTATGCTATCATTAAAAAATGTGATGGACATTGCCTCCAATGTTTAAGTGTGATGATGAGAGATAAGACATGGACAACCTCCTCATCCTCTCTACTTTCCCTTTCAACAATCACCAATATGACTACTAGAGACTTTGGTAGGTTTTTGTGTTCATACATAAGGATGATTAGGGAATTTAGATGGTTTATTTAATCCAATGATAGACATAGTTTAATCCATTTTTTATGGCAAATAAATTCAACATAAGTTTATCTTTTATATTTAGTTACTGAGATAAGTTAGCCTTTTCATTATTGAATGTTGTCTAGAGCTACTTTAAGTAAGTGAAAACTTTACCTTAAATTTTTTTATTTAATAGATAAATTTATTTAAGAATCCCATTTTCTAATTGACCATGTAATTAAATTATGTGCACTCTTTATATATAAGTTTTATTATTTAGTGAACCATATGTGAACTTTATAACATTAGTGAAATAAAACAAAAAAATCACATTTTTATAAGTGTTTATGGATTTTAGTATCGTAACCATTTATCCCCTTTAATATTATATATTCATTAAGTGTACCTAGGTATATTTTACCTAAATATAACCTTAGACAAATTATACAGGTTTCCCCTTCCTTAAAGATGGAGACTTTTTAGGGACATTTTTCATACTCTAAGAATTTTTAGTGTGGGGTGAATATCCTTCCTAATAAAATATAATAATAACTTAAAATGATTTTTTACAAGGTTTTGGTTGTTTTTTTGTGTTTAAATTTTAAGGCATGAAAAGGTTGATAATTTTAATGTGGAAACTACTAAGGGAGATATAGTAGTTGAAGGTGTACCAAATAATAAATAAAAATATTATTTTCAAACATTATACACAAAGGAGGAAAATGTGGGAGTAGAGGAAGAGCCCAAAATGTCTATAGTTGATCATTATTTTATAGATGCAGAGTTTTCATGTATTGCTTAACTAATTAAAGAGTTCAAATATCTATTTCCTTGAAACTACCATGAGATGAAGTACATGTTTCCTTAAAAAATATGGTTATTAAGATACATTAAGGTGTATAACCTATCAATAATAGGCCTAATATGATGAAACCAAATCTTTGAGAAAATGTTAAAGAGGACATAAACAATATGCTTTAGGATGGTGTGATCTATCCATTGTAGAAGTTTGATTGGGTGGGTAAATGGATTAGAGTATGTATGGATTACCATATATTAAATGATGTATGTGTAAAACATTTTTGTCTAACACTAATCATCAAATAAATTTAAGGGGGATTAACTCACTGTGAAATATAAACATTCACAAATAGATTTTAAGGCTATCATTAAGTTCAAATCATGAAGGAGGAAAATTAAAACACAAACTTTGATATGGAGTGGGGATATTGCATGTATAATGTGACTTTTTGGATAAATAATTTACCTATATTTTTATCACACATCATGTTATAAGGTTTCAAGGACTTCATACATGAGTTCTTACAAGTATACATAGACAACTAGACTATGTATAGATTGGTGAACTATCGATGTGTTATTCTATGTTTACTATTTTAAAGGTGTATAAAATTTAATATATCCTTAAATATAAATAATTTCATGTTTATATTAACATTTGGTAAGTTTTTGGGATATGTCATATACAAGAAAGGCATTTTAGCCGAGCTTGCAAACATAGCAATAATTTTGAAACTAGAAGCACCATGTATGGAAATAGAGGTGCACACATTATTGGGACATTGTGAATACTTCAAGAAAATTATCCAAAATTATGTGAAATTTTTGTGTCCTCTATAGTATTTGATGGAAAAAATTCTTTGTTTAAATGGGAATATACATAATAAGAGGCATTTTACATATAAAATGGATTTTTTATGGTGTACCAATTATTTAGTTTTTAGATGGGAATATTTTATTCCACATTGATATTTACATGTCATGAACTATAGTATGATAAATACTTGTATATCTAGAGGAAGGAAAATTTGATCATACTATTGATTTTGTGAGTAGAAAATTTTCTACGGGTTAAGAAATTATACAAAAAAGGAGTGGGAAACACTTGAAATGGTCTATGTGTTATATAAGTTTAGATAATATATTCTTGTTACTTTATGAATTTTATTAACTATGAGGAACATAAATAATTTATGAAAAAACTAATATTCCATGGCTATTTATTTTCTAGATAGTACTATTCAAATAATTTTAATTTTTGTTGTAGTGAAACTTAGGA
>JARHVA010004045.1:642500-717500 GCA_037957365.1 Torreya grandis
CTTCATTTTAGATTGTGGTTTGATTTATGTGTACCTAAGGTGCTACCCATTCACATGGATAAATAGAATATTGGAGAGAGATTAATTTAGGTTATATTGGATAGATATTTAATTTCTTTATTTTGGATGCCTCTGAATGATTTATATTTGCATTCCCTCCCAAGGATAGGTTCTGATCATAATCCTCTAGAACTAATTTTTAATGATAGATAAAAAAGGAATAAATCATTTTGTGATGAAACATATGAGATTTTGAGAATTTGGGGATAAAATATAGAGCCTTATATTGGTGGGTAATTAATTCATAAGGTATGAACATATTCCATTTACTTTTTGAAATGAAGAACATCAAGTTTAACATAATAATTTGGAGTAAGGATATTTTTGGCAATGTGTTCCCACCAAATAAAATTCTAAGAGAAGAGTTATCAAATTTGGAAATTGGGTGGATGCTAGTGGATATGATCATCAAACATCCCTAAAATAAAATAAATTTATTTATGATTATCATTATATAGCTATTAGAGAAGAATATTTATGATGACAAAAGTTGTGATATATTTAGCTAAAATGAGGATACAAGAACACAAAGTTTTTCCACATGAAAAACCTTAAACATATAGCTCACAATCATATTATGGAAATCTAGGATGGATTAATATTAGTATACAAAACCATCCACTCCATGGACATAAGTAATCAAGTAGGTATGATTGGCAAATTAGATATGAAAAAAGATTATGATAGGTTGGATTGGAAATTGTACGTATATTTTTGATGAAATTTAGTTTTTGAGATAATATTAGACAAATCATTAAATTATATATTTATAATATAATTTTTTCTCCTTGTTAATGGTGTTTTTAAAGTATCTTTTAAGAGCAGGAGAGGGATCAAATAAGGTGATCCATTATCTCCATTCCTATTCATAATCATGGCAGAGTCCTATAGTAGGGATTTAATGGTAGATATTAGATATGGAGATTTAAAGGGTTTGAAACTAGCTAAAAATATTGACCCATATCTCCATCCATAATTCATTGACGATACTATCATTCTTGTAGATTCCTTTGTTATGGAAACCTAAAAATAATCATTATGAACTATGAGGCAACCTCAAAGTAGAAAATTAATTTAGAGAAAATCTCTTTATTTCTTTAATACCCATTTGTCTATGTAAAAAGGGATCACCAAAATTTTGGGATATCAAATAAAATATGTCCCTTCACTTACCTTGTCATTCCAATTTTTGATGAGATACTTTCTCTGATGGTGTGTAATACATTATTTGAGATATTTCAAAAAAATATGGTCAGCTAGAAAGATAAGTTATTATACCAAATAGGTAAATTCACTCTCATCAAAAAAACCCTTCAAATCCTCTATGTGTAATTAGTGTCCATGTTCAATATGCCTAAAGGTGTAGTTAATAAAATATAAAAAAACTCAGAGAAGATTCTTATGGTTAGGTATAGAAGAGAAAGATAAATTTTCCTTGGTGGCTTAGGATAAAGTCTACAATCCAAAGAATAATGGGGGATTAGGATTAAATATATTGAAGAGTATTAATCAAGCCCTCAGATCAAAGTTAGTTTTGCACCTTCTCACTTGCCCCATGTATTGGTCTATAATTTTATAGTCCAAATACTTGGAGTCAAAAGAGGTTCTCTATTTTTTGGAGGAAGTGTAGTTTATAAAAGGGTCTATTTTACACAACATTCTAGTCTCTAATAGATATTTTATTATACATTGATGAAAATGGAAAGTATAAAATGGGAATAAGGTTATATTTTTGGAGGATTCATCATTTTTAACTAACCTCTTAAAAATATCGATTCAAAAAATCAAGTTAGCCTTTGTGCAATAAGTAATTATAAACAAAGTCTAAGGTACCATCAAAGTTAATTGAGTAACAAAGTTATGGAAACAATTGAGTAAAGCTATGGGAGTAGAAGGTAATGGTATCTTGGAATAGCTATATGTTTTTATTTACTTCCATAACCATAATATCATGAAAGATGATGAGTTGGTTTGGAGGGAATATTTTGATGGAGAGTATAGTGTGAAGATAGGGTATATAATGATTTCTAATCATCATCTAGTGTAAATTATATAGGGGAAGTTATGGGATGGGAATCTAATCTCCAAGATCAACTTCTTCAAGTGGTTATATGTCTATAATAAAATTTGAGTATAGATAATCTTAAAATAAGGGGTATGATTATTATGAATAGGTGCCCTTTGTGTGAGTCTGAGAATGAAATTGATTCCCATTTTTTGATTATTTGTCTTTATACCTTTAAAATTTGGAGTGTGATTTTAGATAAGTTTTAGATCACTTGGGTATTTAATCTTTTATTAATGGATCTATGGTAGACCTAGAACTCTCATTTTAGAAACAAGACTATTAAAAATGTCTACCACCTCTCTTTTTCATATGTATTATTGGGCATATGGGTGGAAACAAATAATAGGATATTTAAGAAAATGAAGCTTCCTAACCCAATGATGGAAATTGGAATTTGTGACATAATTTTGGATAATTTAAAAACCATCTCTACTTTTAAAACCAATTCCATGAAAGATGAAGAGGATATGATTTCTTCCAATTGTAAAGCCAATATCTAAAAGAGATCAGTTTATCCCACAGTTTTAGCTAGGAGAGACATTAAGCAGTTAGCCCCTTCTCCAAGTTAGGTGAAATTTAATTTTTACAAATATTCTAAAGGTAATATATGGGATTTATTAGGAGGAGGTATTCCTAGGTATAATAATGTCAATTTTTGGAAACTTATGTGGTAGGAATGGGCAATTACACCAACCACTAGGCTAAAGCTCTTGTAGCCTTATGGGATATGAGACTAATAAAATAATTAGTGATCATAAGTTTAGTGATTAAAAGTGACTCATTTATCATAATTAATTTTATATTTAAAATGAATATTTTTACTTAGAGAGTTAGCCTCAATAACCACATTACTAAGGAATCTCTTTTGATTATTGAATCTTTGTAGGAAATCATTGTCTAATATGTCTATAGAGGGAATTTTATGTCTGACTAGTTTTCTAATGTTGGAGTAACTTTTCTATAACTTTAAAGGTGGTTTAGTTTAGAAGTGTTACATAGATAATTATACCAAAATATCAGTTAGAGACCTTAATTAATACCCAAATCTATTAATTATGTTTAACATCCTATTTAGTCACTTTTTAAGTATGTTATCTGTGATATTCAGAAGTGTTTACTCAAATATCAATATTTGGTAATCCCATGTGAATATAAATCATTCCATGAATAAATACAATAAGATATTTATTGTGTGCATCATAATTTTTAAGCATGTTTTAATTCATATGAATGGGATTTGTAAGATTGTCATTAATGAAGGCGGTATTCTTGGTTTTTCATTACTATCTTGTGCCTTAAGTTTCTCGGGATGGGTGGGGAGATGGTTACAACTGATACCATTCTTAGGATAACATTAAGAAAGATAGGAAGGTTTGGAAAGTGTTTCATGTAGGAGGGATGGTTAATTTTATGTATAATTTAGAGGGACATGATATGCATCTTTAATAAAATTTTGTTAAAGATTGGAACAATCATACGATGGTTTTTAATAGAATGTCTATAAGGATCATAAAATATCTCATTTCTCAAGTAACATTACTTAAAATTGAATATACTAAGGTTTTGAAAATAGTCAAAGATTTTAGAGATGAAAAATATATATTCTTGAAGTATGGGGAAGATCATACTCCCTTACATAATGGTTTTTCTAGGGATGTGTTTCCTCATCCATTTGATGAGATATCCATGCAAATTATGTTTTATATAAATTTAGAGGGTAGGTATAACTTAGTGAAATGGCATTATTTCATGTTCTTAAACTATTTTTGACACCACATCCCTATAATTTCACCTTTTTATGTGTTTTAGTTTATGGAGAGATCAATCATTAATGGTATAAATAGAAATAAGAAACAACCCCTTTACTAGGTGGTAATTTTCATGATCTATAAATATTTCAAGGGGTTGAATTGGAAACACAATTGATTTCCAAGCTAGGTCAATAGGGAATTTATTTCAAGTGTCATGAAGCACAAGTTGAGAAGCATGCTAAGTGGTAAAAGATAGGGCCTTTAGAAAGGAAGGAATCTATTAAGTGGAAGCCATCTTTTAGACTATCAAATGCATAATCAAGATGATATAGATAATATGGTAGTGGAGGGATTTCAAATTATCCATACAATCATGAATTTTTTGTTTGGAAGATTAAAAATAAGGGAAACATGAAGCTAAGGTTGTGATGGGTTATATCCACCAATTGATGTACTACTTTACTTCAAGAAAGAGAAATTGTAATGTTGAGTTTGACAATGTTGTATATAATTTTAAATATGAAATCATGATAGTGAAATTTGAAGAGGAATTGGATCTATATAATTATATCCTAAGGTGGTCTATTAGGCAACACTCAGCCATGAAGGAGTAGGTAAATAACTTTTGTTAGGAAAATAAGGAGTTGAATATTAATATTAAATATCTTGTTCATATTAGTCAAACATCCATGAAGCATAGCATATCCACCATATATTCTCTCAAGTCTATTTGAATGTTGCAAAGAAAAGAGGTGAGAAATCATTGAGTGAAATAATGAATTTGAATAGTCCCAAGTTTACCAAAGTCTTGATATGGATCTGGAGAGAATTACCATCAAATAGGAAGAGGTTATTAGTGGTCAAGAATCCTAGTTGTTTTTCTATCATTTTTGCTATATATTTTTCTTGTCTTTCTTTTGCTTTATAATATATTGTTTCAATAGTATATTATTATGATTATCTATGATTTTTGGGGCCTTATCTACTATTTATTGCATAGGTTTATGTCCCTAGTTAAAAAATTCATAATTTACACATAAAAAGTAAATTAAACATGTGCATAACTATTTTCTTGACCTATTTTCAATTGTGTTGTGGGAATATAAAACAACATAAAAATGGTTTAATAAGAATACAAAATTATAGATGGTATATGAGAGAAATGTTGTAATACTAGTAGAGTTTTTTATACCTTCATTTAATATTTAATTCACTACATTATTATAGGAGTGGACATCATTTAATAATATGATGGAATAATTAACGAATCTAGATGGAAATAGGCTACTTTCTTAATGGATCCAATGGGTAGAAAAATCATGTCATAATGTTTAGAATGATAATCACATAAAGAGTAATTATTTATTCATCAATGTGAAGGACATCTTTTATGACTCTAGATATTAAAATAACAAATGGAAAATCCACTTTAGATTAATGGAACCATACATAATTCACAACATTCATGAAAGTGATCATGAAAGTGCATAGGTTGGAAGGTGAATTTATATAATAAAATTTAAATGGAATGAGGTTGAAACCTTATTTCAAATAATCATAGTTAAGGTATATTTAAATTATACTATCTTTGTGAAAATGTCTCACAAAAATATTTCTTACTTTAAGCATTTTATTTATTAAATTTATTTGTATAGTGTATGGATAATGATAATAGAATATCTTGTAAATATATTAGGGTGAGTCGATTGAGGGGTTAATCAATGTTGTTATGACATACATTTAATTATATTTTGGATGGGTAATAGTGTGTGTAGAATCTTGTATATAATTCCTAACATGGCTATGCAAAAATAAAAATAATGGAAATAAGTTAAGTAATTGGCAAGCCAAATGATGTGCAAGTAGACTTGGTACATAATATTTGGGAGGAAATAGGTATGTACATGAATATTTAACTCATTATAAAGATATGTTTAATATTTACATATATGCATAAGGTTCTGTGCATTTTGGATGATGTGCTAATGAATGGAAGTTCATGAATTGAATATGCATAGGAGTAGGATAAACTTTCAACATAGAATGATGCACATAAAGAAAAAGGTTGATTTAGAATATGTGCAAAGAATGCTCACATATGGGGATATGAATATTAAAAATACAATGTAGGAAACATAGGAGCACATATATTCACAAAATTGTCATATTTTAGAAAATTTACCATTGAGAAAAGCCATAAAAAAATTGGTTTGTAACTAAATGGGGGTGTTAAAGCACTTAAGGTTATAAAGGAGGGAATTTAGCCCATATAAGATTAATTTTAAAATTATAAAAGTTAAAATGAGATATATATTTCTTTCGTATAAAATTAAACTAGGGGATATAAGTAATTTAAGTGTAGAGGCATAGATTTCATGATAAAATTTGATGCCAATAAAAAATCATGAATGCATTATTTGTGTGTAGGAGTGAGAGATGGATAATCTAGTGTAAAGGAGGATATTTAGTGAAATAAATTAATTTTTGAGTAAATATGTAAATGATTCAAGGTTTAATATAATTGGTGAATAGAATTTCCACACAAAAAATTATGCCTCTAGTGTCGAAGGTAAAACAAACCCAAACTAACCCATTTTTTAAAAAATTACAAGAGTTCTTTCTCATCTTATACTTTAGATGTCAAGAGAAAAAATGATATAAGAGTACTCCTATTAATTGATATTTTATTAATAGGTTTGGAAAGGAAAGATCCATTTTAGGTTCACTATACATATTTAAGGAGCCATAATCTTCATTTGTTCATTTGAACAATTGAGATAAAATTCCATAAACATTCCAAATTCTACCATCTAGGCACACCTAGTCAAATTAAGATAGTTTTTCCATACTAAATCAAAATTACAACATTCCATAGAATTTATTGGTCATTAAAAACTATAAAAATAAAGGGTGAATAAAAAGATAACAAATAAATTAATAAGATGACCTATGGTTAAGATGTTGACTTAACCAATCAATTACCATTAAAACTTGGGTCATTTATTACCTTTAAGGTGGAAATTATGTATTGAAAGTGACCATATGGGATAAAATAATGATATTAAATCCTAGAATGATCCCATGGCCTGAAAAGTAATTTGGTATGAGGTATAACAATTAATATATCTATTAACTTAATATATATAGCTATAGACTTCATGAATCCAAATATATACTTCATCAATCTAGCTATGGACTTCATCAGTCCAGCTAAATAATTCATTTTTAACAACAAAATTTATTGTGTCACAAAAATAATTTAAGTGTATCTGAATATAAAGGTAAACTACACCCAAAAATAACACTTTTCTAAGCATAAAATGAGATTATTATGATGCCCACCTCCATGTTTGTAAAATAGTATAGAAATATGTTGATTATAATGTTTCCCACACTTAAGTTCCTTCCTTGGAATTATACAACATTAAATCCTCAAACTTACGACATTAGATCATTCAAATAATTATTGCATTCAGGGGAGAATAGACTCATATGAATATACATGTTTGTATTATTTATCCAATTATGGTGTGAACAATAAATCAGGGAGATTCACTCTTTCCAAGATAGATAAACATTATACCTTTTGTAGAAAAAAACATAGATAGTGACTATATTGTATTTTTTTACCACTCAATGAAACTAAAATTGATAAATCAATAAATAATTGGTCTCATACTTAACAAACCATATTTTATTCATTAAATTGAATGATATGTTGATAACATAAGGTTACACTAAAAATTAATCCACAACACCAGAGGCCTAGAATTGACACAAGCCAACAAAAAATTGATCATCCTCATGCCTCACATAATATTGTAATGAATGATATGGGTGTTTGAAATAAAAATGGTAGACCCATTAATTTCAATGATTTTAGGATCATATAAGTTCTCTTACAACCATGATTTATAACTAAATCACATCAACACCCAACAGAGTATGAATTTCATACTCTTGACATCTTTCATACATTACTCTATATAATACATAAAATTTTCTTTGAAAAGACAAAACTAATATAAAAAGGTATTTTTAGTCACACTATATTTAGTAGTAATTCATCTTGCATATCATAGTGTTTAAAAAGTCATATGAAGTCTGTACTTAATAACATAACACTAAAAAACATCTAGTACAATGTACATCATCTAGATAAGATCATTTTACAAAAGGAGAGTAAATCAAGGTGTCCTTTCTTACACTAAAATTAGTCAAACATGTCAACTTATGGTTCACAAGTTAGTTTTATTAAAACTAAGTTTTCTTACACCTAAATTAGAATAACACTATGATAACATAAAATATCCCAATGTCTAAAATAGAATATGCATAATATACAATCACATCTTATACAAATCAAAAATACAACATATATGATATGATCCAAATACAACATAAGTAATGTCCTCACTTACCCTATATCTTAGCCCAATATCAACTAATTATAACCTTAAAGTAATGAAAACATAACCAACATTGTTAATATTCTTGCCCAAAATGCATGACTAGGCAAGGTTGATTGGAATAATGTAATATCAAAAATAACACTTAATAGTTACCTTTCAAAGAAGCTATAGTTGTAGAATGAATCATCATTATTTTAAATGACATATTTTACAAAGTGAATATAGTTCATGTTAGAAAATTTTGGTTACCATAGGTGAGACTAATTCAAATTTTGACTAGGTGAAACATTTCCCTTCAAAATGAGGTTTCAAATGAATTTTTATAATAGAGTTTACTAAGCATAAGTTTTTTTTTTTGACAAGATTAAGGTAATTGTTCATTTTGGTCTTGTGCTTGTCTAGTCACTTCATGACATGTTTCAAGTTTTTAAATGGTTCTAAGGGTTTAGAGATCCTTATTGAGTCATGTAACATGTGTCAAAGTAATTTCATGGTTTCTTTGGTCCATACAAATGCCTAAAATGATGTTGGGTTCTCTTTTCTAACATTACCAGCCTTCTAAAGTGTTTTACTGATTATTGTGTAATATTCAAGAGGGAGTATATGAAATAAATGTCATGTAATTAGTATAAGTAATTTGATGTAACCTAATAACACATCTTTGCAAGTTTTAAGGAGCTCCATGAACACTTGTTACATCATTTCAATCATGGTTTCAAGCAAAGTTGACATCTCTCATTTGAAAAGAGAGGTTTTTCAAAGATTAGTTGCAAGTTTTTAGAACGAAGTTCATCTCCATCCACATTAATGGAATATTACATCTCCCTCATAATAAAAAAAACATTTTTATGATCTAAATTTCACAAAAAAGTAGAAAACCTTCTTTTCTCTCTTATCAACTTCCTTGGCGATCCTTAGAAGGTTAATAATTTTCACTTGGTGTACAAAGGAGAGAGATATTTTGATGGAATTATATTTTGGGTTTATATAGGTGATTATTCACTTCAAATACATGGTAATAGTTATCATATTTATATATCCTCCTTTATGAACAATTTCTAAGAGCATAGGTAGTCAAAATTACCCTCTTGATCCATACAAGGTCAGTCTTTAATGTTTTCAAGGAATTTGTAAATTATTGGATGGAAATTAATGATTGAATAAGATCATAAAATATTAAATTAGGTCTTTAATACCATTTTCAACACCCACTAGGCATTTGTAACACTCAAAAATAGCAAAACCTTTAGTTTGGATGGGTGGCAGTCATGTTTCAAGGAACACCAGGGAAGGTCTTTATTTGTTTTGGGTCTTACACACTTGGTCTTAAAGAAAATTTATATTAGTTATTAAATATTTATATCAAAATTTTTAAGTAATGTATATAAGGTCATTGATGTTTTTTCCTTATTTATTTCAACAAAAACTTTATGGTTCTTAAAAAGATGGGTGAATGTAGGTCTCCACATAAAAGTAGAGGCGTATGATATTTATTATATGTTATAACATTGAAAGGGTTATAAATTATAAGGTTTTTTTTTTTAAATTAAATTTCCATTAGACCATCTAAGTAAATAAAGTTGGTTCTTATGAGGAAAAAGGAGATGTTCCAAGATCAAATTACCACCTACAACATTGACTGTGGATTGATACAATCTAGGGTAAGAGAGAATGGTTTTGTAGTGATTGGAAGGTTTTAAAAGTTTTAATAGAGATGATAAGCCTCATAATAGGATGAATAAAATGTTGAGATATTATGATAAGGTATAGGAATCACTATAATGGTTAATACATATCTAAACATTGACCTACAAGATTATGGTAAAGATGAACAAGTTTTGCATGAAGACTAGGGTTGTAAAAGATGAGGTCAAGATGAAAAATATATGGAATGAGATGGTTTGGTCCCATACATACACTGAGTGTTATATTTAATAGGTTCATTTTAAGGTTGAAATCTAAACATAATGAAGACATACTAGGATTGTGACCTGAGGAAGACAATACTAGATGAGAAGACATGATCCTTGAGAAAACAATGTGGGATTGGTTTCTTAATCCCAAAATGGGATATACATGTATAATTAATATAATTTATCAAATGTATTTTTTGAGAAAAAATTATACTAAGAGGGGGTGGTGAATCAGTATATTATATATCTTATAAATATTTCCTTTAACCAAATTCCACTTAATCAATCATTCAAGATATGCAATAAAACTCAAACAATAAACATCACATAAGACAAAGAGAGACACCAGATATAACGTGGAAACCCAATGTGGGAAAAACCACAAAGAATCAGTCTCAAATATATTCATGAGAACAACCCCATAGGAGCACCATACCCCTTTGCAATTACAAAAATCATCTATAATTTGTGAGCACCAACCCAGAGGAGCTTCAAACCCCTTTGTCGAGCACCAACCCAGCACCTATTCATGATCACCAACACACAAGAGAACCAACCTCTTTTCCAAGCACCAACCTAGCAACAATTCATGAGCACCAACCCAAAGGAGCACCAACCCCTTTGCCAAGCACCAACTCAAGAACAATTCGTGAGCACCAACCCACAGGATCACCAACCCCTTTGTGTATACCACACACCTATCTCTCAATGTTGCTATCTCAAAAAATGATAGATCAATACAACATCTCCTTCCTCTCTCTCACCTTTGCTCTTCTAAGATAGATATAAAAAATACAAATCATATTCATCTCTCACAATTGCTCTTCTAAGATAGATATTACAATATCAAATCAACCTCTCTCTTCCACATTACAAATGGCTACTCAAGCCTTTATTTATAGCTTTCCAAATGACCTTTGGCCTTCCCCCTCTGTGACCTTTCAATCATCATGGAAAATGGCACCAATCTTAGATGACCCTTCATATCCAAGCATTTGAAAAGTCATGTGGTGAACCTTCATGACGAAAAACGTCTTTCCCACTTTTGTCCTTATCTTTGGTGACTTTTCGTGTTCCTTAAAGTGTCCCTTCATGGGAAATTCGCCCTTTACTCTTTTGTCTTCACTTGGTGACTCTTGGTATTCCCCAAGATGACTCTTCATGGGAAAATGTGTCCCATCCTTCTTTTGTCTTTATCCCATGACTCTTCGACTTCTCCATGGGCCCTTATTTTGTCTCATATGCAACCAAAAATATATTTGTTAATATTAAATAAATATTAACTCATATTAGCCAAGATAAACAACATTAAATTCAATGGGGCTTTTATCACCAATAATACTAAACCTTGGACATCAACGACAATATTTCCAATAGTATTCACTGATTATCATATAGAGTTTTCATTTCAAAGTAGTAATTCAAACCTATTGATAACATACATGCATATGTGTGCAGAATGAAAAAAAAACATGAACTGTGTGGTGTTGGAGGGATGTCTATAGGTCTACAAAGGGAAATTAAATATAAGGACACATTAAATCCATTATAAATTATAAAAATATTCTCATATAGTTTTACCAAGGATATTCAAGACAATGAAATGGTCAAGAGGTCTAATTAAGCCTAAAGCACCTAAATTGGTCATGTAGAGGCCTATGTATGAAAATTCAATAAAACTTGAAATTATGGAAGTTTTATTAGAATTAAAAAGTATAAATAGGGTATAGAAAATTTTTATTTTTTTCATGATTTTTAACTCACTAGGATGGAAATAAAGTTCTCGAGTAAGCCTATTCAGGTTACTTGAATGCAAGTAGGCATAAACCCTAGTTTTGAACTTGAAGTAGTTTCAAGTAGATTGAAAGGATAATTTATTTTTTTAGGAACAATGATACCTAAAATTATGTGTTAAAAATAACAATTAAATGTTTCAAATTCAAAAAAAAAAATCTGTGTATTCCCCTGCAAATTTATCTCTCTTGAGTCCATAATTACAAACCTAGTCACCCGAGAGACACTTTTAGCATATGATAACTCATTTAAGAAGATACATGGTGTTAATAGATAAGTTGGGAGTGTGAATACGTATATTTAATAATTATTATTTAAATTATTTTATCCATTAAGGCCCTATATTCTATGAATAATAATTAACAAACTAAGCTACCTAAAACCCTCCTTAAACCCTCACAATGACTTGGTGGGAGAAATGGAACTTCTAAGTGCCTAAAATTGGTTTTATTGACCATTAAATTGATTTAGTAGACTATATTTCTCTCTTTTTTCTATTATTAAGTAGAGTTATAACATGTTACAAGGATAGAGTGTAAGCAAATGACCTAGGACTATTTATGAGTGTGAAAAGTAGTGATAAGCCCTCAAATCAAGTAAAAAGTATTTGTAAGCCTAGGTATAGGTTATATATCCCTATATTCCCATTTTAAAATATCCCAATACGATACATGAGCTATTAAAATCACTAATTTGGGCCAAAAAGGTGACTATAATACTACTTGGCTTAAGAAGCCTAATTAGAGACCTATGGAGAATTATGGAAAGCTTGATAGCCCTTGAACAATCACTAAGAGAATTTTTTTAATGCTCTTTGGATCCTCATTACATAATTAAAAAATTAAATTATGTGAATATAATAAATATTGATCATGATATCTTAGTATATCATTGAAAAAACCTTATGAGAGAGGTGTAGTGAGATTGATGGGTGTTATGACAACTAATAAAACATGATTAACACTAAAACATCATCATGAAAAACTCCCAAACATATGAAAGGTGTGAAGAATAAGCTAATATGATAGGTCAAGTTGAATTTTATGATCAATAATGTCATTTGTCACTTCTAGATAAGGAAGAGGGTAGTTTCAAAGAAGATTGATGAGTCAACAAGACAATCAATAAAATGGAGTCTCTCCTATGTCAACCCATAGAAGGTCATGATAAATCCAAGATGACACATTTTAAATAGATTTAATATACCTAACTACATTTGGTATTTCTTATTTTAAGATACTTCTTCATGAGGGGACACTTTTCATAAGTCTCTAAAATATACATCTCTCTCTTTCGCATTTTGTTCTATATATACTACCTATTATGGCTTTTTAATGCATCCTCCACCTAAGTATGGTGAATACATGCTCATTTTTATTCCTTTTATCAATAAAAATACTATTTTTACCTCCTTATATGATTTTACTTAGTGTGTATGTACAGATAGTTGGTATTTTTAAGTGATTTGTTTAGTCTTCCTTGACATGTTATCCTATTCTAGCACCTATGTGTAGTTCAAAATCTTCTCTTGTAGGTCATGTGAATTTTTCAAGTTATGTGTAAGGTTTGAGTTTGGTTACTTATTCATTAGTTTCATTTTAAACCTATTCATTAGTCCTCATAGCTTAAGAATTTATCACAACCTCCATACTAAAATGTTGATATAAGATACTTAGATTGGGAGTAGTGTATGTTTAGATTAGTCTCATGGTCCATATATACACATGAAATTATTTGGCAGTGATCAATTAGTATAGTTCATTACCTCATTAGGTTATTTTCAATTATATCTAACCCTTTTCCCTTGAAATAAATAGGTCTAGTAGTAGTTTTAATGTAATATCATCAAGGGATATATCCATATATAGATATTCATATCATTTATTCAGATTGAGAGAGATAGGTAACTTGGTTTGATTGTCTATGACCCTTCTAATTGGAATAAAAACATTCAAATGATGAATAATCTTGTGCATTCACTTAAGACTGGGTAGGAATCTATTGAGAAAGAAAACCAATATTTGCCAATTGATGAAGTGATAGAAATAACAAGTCTTATTCAATGTCTTGAGAACATATTGATACTTAAATAGAGGTATCAATTGAAATATGTTCATCCTTGTATGTCTCCCCCTATTCCACATCAACCTTATTTTGATCCAAACATGACCCAAGTTGTAATATCTTATCAAGAGAGGTTTATGCCTATGCAATATTCACTCACTCTTCCTTAAGATATTAATACCATTCCATCTTGGATACCTTCTTCGACCAAGACCCATGATTATTTCATGCTTACTCTTGAGAAAGAGCCTTCTCCTATGCCTATCCAAAGTCAATAAAATGAGAAGTATAAATAGGTCAATTCAAGAGACCTCTCAAGTTTTTCAATCTATTTATACATCCTTAAATTTGAATCCATCCATGAAGTTCAAAACACCTCCAAGTTTTATAAAGCAATTAAAGAGTGGAAATAGAAGAATACAACATCTTTAACTCATTTTTCTTCACCATCGCTTCAATAAAATCATAATCAGCCTAGTATTCCCAAATTCCTAAGTTGAAAGAACACTCTAATAGGTTCTAATCAAGACAATGAAGTCTCTTTCCATCCCACCCTATATTTTTTTTGAGGGATAACTGATTGAATTATATATATAATATGGACATTTAGATGTGAAAGAGAGCTTGTCAAAATTAGGTGATGAAGTGGTAGTCCTTGGAAAATAAAGTTAGTTGGCTATAAATGAATCTTAGGAACATTATCAGGAGAGGTATTTATAGTGTAAATGATAAGGAAATATTTCTTGGAAATCCTCTTTGTCAAGAAGGAAGAAAATCAGTCTTTAAGGATGGTGAGAAAGATGGTCTTGATGGAGAGTACAAGATAACATGGAAAAAAATTCTTGTTAAAGTGATTCCATTAAAAATAATGAAGGATAAAATTTTGACCAGGAATGGCAATATTTGTACCATAGTTTCATGGAAGAAATGGACTTGTTTGGAAAATATTTAATCCCTTTGAAGCATGAAGGTAAATTCTAACATGAAGTTTCATAAGTTGGAATCCTTATAAAAGAGAATGAATCAGGTTTGGCACAAGTAAAATATGATAAATAGAACCTTGAATGAGCATATAAATATCAATTCTTCATGGAGGAGGAAGACTAATATAGCTCTCATAGTTAGAGTGTTGATGAAGAGGAAGGTGATTATGCAGAGGTTGAGTAGGTTACAACTAGACATGAGGTAAGTATTCTTGAAGATACATTAGATATTATATTTAATAAGAAAAATTTTAATCATGTCATAAGTGTATTCAAGTATTTTAATTATTTAATAAACTTGGTGTCCTTAAAGAGAATGTCAATATTGAAATTGAGATCGGTATGTGTTGTTAATTAGGAGTGTTAAATTTGTGATAATGTATTACGCTTACCACTCCTACTAAAATAATTGAATATTTACCAAGTGTGGGTGAATTTTAAAGGGAGAGAATATTTATATATAGGACTATTTCCCTTGATGCACTCACTAAAACTGATCTTAATCCTACTAACTACTATTTTTTGACTATGAAAAGGGTGAAAGGGAGATTACTTTTAGTAGAATTAAAATGGAAATTTGGAATGAAAGTGATGCACCAATTTATATGACAAATTATGATAGAAAATTACACTCTTAATAAGGGATAAATCTTTTACACATTCTCTTCACTTTAGGTATGATTTTTATAATAATTTTTCATGCAAATGACTTGACAAACTCACTCTTTGTATGGAAGGAATGAAAAGGTATTGAATTCATATCTAAAATTAGACTAAAATTGATATTGACACTTATTATTACCTGTATAAACTCAAATATAATTCATTAAGGTAAAAAATATAGACAATAACATAGGAATACTAATTATTAACAATTCTATATCAATGGAAATCACCATACACATCACCAAAACCTTAAAATGAAAGAAAAGAGCTTCTTATTTATTCAATAGGAGAGTAATTTTTTTTTTTTGGCATTTGAGCATAACCAAATAAAAGGATTTATAATAAAATTATGGATAAGAGAGTACAATTATAAAATCAAAGGATGGGGATACAAAGTAGCCCCAAAATAGGGATGACTAAGTTCATCTTCAAACCCTCAAGTTCTACACAGTATTTACTAAAATATATCCTTTCACTTATGTAATTAGAGTGTCATAGAGGTGGATTAGAATTTTTTAGGGAATTTTTAAAATGTATTAATCATTTATAGGTCAAAATTGACCACTTTGAAGGTGCCTATATCCTTGCTTGCACACCCTATACACTAGCTCATATGGCCTTTCTGATGAATGAGTCTTCCTCCTTGAAAATAGGACTGTAATTATTTATTAATGATCTATTTAAATATTATAATAATCTAATCATGATGTATATCAACCTTACTTGTGATGTTGGAAAGCTCATTGATGCTTGTTTGACTTTGTCCCTTGGCTAGGCATAAAAAGGAAGGAAGGTCTTGTTAAGAGTGTTTGAAACGTTTTCAACATTTTAATCTTTCTAAAAAATAATTATATAACTTATTAATTATTTATTAGGCATAATATGGAAATAGGAACATCAATAAAGCATTTTGAATAACTTTTATACATCAATTTAGTGTTTTGATCACTTGACTCCATCTTAAACAAAGAGGTGTAGGAGAGAGAAAAATGGGTTTTAATTCAAATAAAAATAAACTACATGGATGGATTATAAAAATTAATTAATACCTTAAAAAATTAACATGGATCCATCAGATCCTCCAAAATATGCCATTTTTTTCCATTTGCTTGTCTTTTGACTCATTCCTTATAGCCCTAAAAACTACTAAAGCTCCTTATCCAAAATAATGTATAGATAAAATTGGAAATATGAGAATAATTTTTTGGACCCTCTATTCTCTTACATCTCCATAAAGAATTTCATGGCTGAAATACAAGTGGAATTATATCTCTTTTCTACCATTAATCTCTCTAATTAGGCCTAATTAGGCCTCTTAGGCCTAGAAACAAAGATTTGGCCCAAATGATCACCCACATATGTGAAAATTGAAAAACATGTTTGAATAAATTTAGATATTCTAATACCATACTTGATGACAATTTTCAATTTTTGGGGCCTTCTATAGATGGTCAAACCTTGAAATGGTCATTGACAAGCCTAGATGCTTTTGTGTGCTTGAGGTGTTGTTTGAGATATTTTTTTTGAAATTTTCAAGTTTTTGTACTTGAAAATGACATAATGTGAATTTTATAACCATTAAAAAACTAATTTCTTAATATTTAAGTCCCTTATTTCACTCTTACGCATTCACCATTGATTCTTGGCTTACAAAATTGGATTCTCTCACCTTTTGAGCTAGTGGCAAAATTATAGGGACTGTATAACAAATTGAAATACCTATATAATATTTTTAATTGTTTTTCAACCTCTATAAATTACAAATAAGGATATAATTTTTTTTTGGATATCACTTCATGTCTTATACCCTCATAATCAATCTTAAAACTACATATTTTGCCTTTCACCATACAATATTGTACTTACACATGTGAATAGACACCTAAAATTGAAGCTCAAGGGAGATTTGAGTATAAAAGGAACCATTTGGAGGTGAAATTATTTCATTTTAAGTAATTTTAAGTCATATCTTCTCCATTGGGTTAGTTGTTGGGTTTAAGAAGGGTTTTAAGTGGTTCAAGTTCTTAACAATGGTTCATAAAGGACTGGGGTCCATTGCAACAAACAATGCCAAAAATTTGTATCAAGTGGACACCTATAAAATATCCTATGGTATTTAGTCTCATGAATATCCTCATGAAATTTTTGAGAAAACAAAATGACCTCTTTGAGCTCCTTCTTAAGGAAAATAGGGTTATCTTCCTTCTAGTTGATTGTTCATGCAGTTGTGAAACCCAAGGACCAAACCAACTCTAAAAGTTTAAAGTATGGAACCCCTTATAAAACCTAAATAAACCTTAAGTTACCATTCACATCCTAAAATAATATCTATCCTTTGCATACTTGCCTCTCAGGTTAGGGTGACAGTGCATAAAGGTTGAGTAAGGCTATTTTGGGTTTTAAGACCTAAAAACTCATTTTAATAGTAAGAAAATATATAAAGAAACTTTAAATGATCTATGAAATAATTTATAATTATCTTATATAAAAATTTACCTTTAAAAAAGTTTTAAAACATTAAATTCCACCATTTAAGGTTTTTATACAAATTAGGTATGTTAACCCTAGATGTCTTACTCCTTGGGTTTTATCTACAAACACTAGATTAACACTTGATAAAGGTCTTAATTGAGTCATCTACATCCATATTCACTATTATACTTTCAATTTATAGTGATAAACATTCTCTCCTTTCTATGTTTTTGATTGGGCCTATAGGTTACTAAAGGATTATGTTAGTTAGGCTGAGCATTATCCTTTATGAATATGACCTTAATAAAAATTACTAATGAAATATATTTCATTCATTGATGTTGTAGAAAAGGGGGTCAAATATGAAATCAGGTCCTCATTAATTTTTACAAGTAAATTATATACTTATTACAACTAGGCACAAATATAATATATTCCCATAGCGCTTAACATTTATCACTCGATTGTGCTAACATCAATCCACATAAGGGACATGATTTATGTGATCCCCTAAAGTGTAGTTCAGAGTGAACCAGAGCCTATGTTGGGATAGTTGTGTCATTACACAATACATCACATATAATACTTGGTAATTTGAGAGAACAATTTTGGCAAATTAATTGGTGCAAGCCTATTATAGGCTAAGCTTGATGGTCTATAGGCTAGTTCTAGCCAGAACAGTGCAAGCCTTTATCAAACTAAGTCTAGCATCATATAGGGACTAGACAAGTCAAGGGGCTAACAAATTTCAATTATTTATGCTTAAGATAGTGCTTCTTAGCAAGGATATCAACACTTGGCATAGAATATTTCTATACTTAGGTTATTCATATAGGATATGTTGACATTATCAATTAACATATGGATGCCATTAATGATGGAAACCCAAATATTTCATACACATTAATTAACATAACTAAATTGAACTTTAAACATTATATTCATAATTAAATAAAAATGTAAAGACACATAAAATAGATAACATCATATATACCATAACAATTATTTTTCATTTCTTAAAGATCAAATTAAACATAATAGAGTCCATAGTAATTGAAATATAATAAACAGTCACTCAAGTTAATTAACAACCTAGAGGCTCAGAGGAGAGATTAGGCAGATACAATTTGGGCCCTAATTTCATCCAATCTATTCTAAATACTAACAGAAGCCATCATATGCAAAACCATTTATTCATATATTCACTACATTCAATTCACATCTTTTCACTCACTAGTTTGAGTTTGTTTTATAGCACATAAGAAAATCTCTTTGCTTGGGTGGAGAGCACATGTCAGATGTTGAGTTGGATATTTTATTGATCATTATGCTAGATACATCACCTTGTTTCCTTCACACTATTATCACCACATTTTTCCACTCATAGAGGATGCCTTGAAGATCCAAGCACCAGTTAACTACTTGTCATCTAATGTAAGATGTGCATTGATTACTCCAACTGGTGCCAAGATACTAAAATATAAACCATGAAAAATCATTGCCTCACATTTATATTTATACCATGTTGGCATGGATCTCATACTTAATTAAATATGGTCCCAACATTACCCTATATAAAATTTCTAGTCCATCCTCAAACTAGGTTACCAAAGGCTTCAACATGTAGAATTTGGGTACGCTCTGCTTAAGTTTAGCATTGAATTATTCAAAGACATTGATAGTGATCTTGATATATTTAGTGGTGTTCTATATTTACATGCAGGTGGCACTAATAATGAGTACATATATATTCTCTAATTTATTCTTAAAGTTCTATTGACTTACCTTAGCTTTTGTCACTCCTCCATCTAAGATTGCTTCATATTTGCAAGCCTTAGTTTTCAATGTGTGGAATAGTTATTTAAATTTATGTTCCTAGTCCTTTATTTGTGTAATAAGTGTATTATCCTTCCCCATTATCTTTGTGCACTCTATCCTACTCATAGAGTACACCTCCATCATTAGATCTTCTTTTTCCTATTTTTCCTACTTGAAGCATGCATCTATGACTGATGCTTGGTTGTAAAAGCTATATAAGATGGCATCAGCTAAATCTATGCCATATTGAAGTTTCAAAACTAGGTCCTCCACCTAGTTTAGTTTATCAGATAGCTCTTTTCATAGCATAGTGCATGGATCTTCTTCTTCTTCTTCTTCTTATTCTTATTCTTTTCCTAGCTCAGTTTCATCCTTGGGAGCACCTACTCCAATAGTACACATATTTTATCAACCTCTAAAGTGTTTGATGTATCAAAATCTACCAAAAGGGATGGTTAGGATATCTCTGTGTTATTTCCTAGCAATTTTAGTTTAAAATTCATTGCATGTGCTTCACCTTTAGCATTTTTACAAAGTTTCTACAACTTTCCTCTACCATCATTGATGATGTTATTGCACATGACTTCTATGGCCATCTATATAATCTCATTCCCAAATCAAACTAGGTTCATGGCATGGAGGTTTATGATGAGTGAGTCATTCCATTTCTTAGGTTCATCCATACCCAATATGAACTTATGAGGTTCCTCAAAGTGAGGTTTGTCCATGTAGCTGTGAAACACAAATGTAAGCTATTATCATGTCATAATTATGGTCGATTTGAGGGGGCATGAAGTCAAAAATGTACAATTCCTCATCCATCTACCACTTCTACACTTTTTATCTAATGTTTAAATTTTCATCTTCCTTTTTTGTGATGGCCAGCTTCATTTTCTCTTCTTCCTCTTCACTAGTGCTATCACTTTCTTTGGAACTTTCCTATAAGGACTCATCTTATCATTCTATAAGGGGTTATTCATAAAACTTTTCCCCTTTGTCTACTTCCTCTTCAAGGGATTTCTTAGAGATAATGTCTAAGTGTATTCCCTTGGCACTATCTTCACCTTATTCCTATTCCTACTAGGGTTCCTCTTTAATATCCTTTTTTATTCTCTAAGGAATCAACATCAATTTCCTTTTATTTAGGTCTCCTTTCACTACTAGGGTATGCCTATTGTGTATATTCATCTAATTTTTTATGGGCGCACTATGCACCTTGTTAGTTTTCTCAATGGTTTATCTTGTACTTATGGGAACCTTATTTTTCTTTCTCTCTCTCTTGGCCTTCTATTTCTTGACCTTCTCTTCCTTAGCCTCAACCTTATTAATATATACTTGACTCATGTTAGCTTCGTTTTGAGCCTTCCTCCTCTTCTCCAATACCATGACCATCTCAATTTCTTTCTCATTATGACCCATTTTCTTCCATAATCTTCTCTTTTCCTTGTCAATTTGTAGACACTATATGGATGGTTCTCTAGATGAGGCATTGGCTAGATTTTCTACTTCTTCAAGTGTGGAGGTAGTGCCACCTTAGAGGACCTTTTGAACATCCTCAATGCTAGGTTCCTCTCCCACTTATTCTTCTTGTACAATGTGAGTTTTTGTTCCTTCTTCTTATGACTCTTCCTCATTTCCATGTGTATGGACCTCTTCTACCTCCATGTTTTCCAAAGTTATTATAGGGAGCACAATGGGTCCCTTAAACTTTTTGTTTTTCTACCTATTACTAGAGGAATCAATCTCTAGTGTGAAGGTTATGTGATTTTTCTTTTGATCTAGAGGCATTGCTTGTTTAATGGAGGGGCCTCTCAATCTAGTGTAATATTTTATTTATTTGAGTATTTCTCTCCATTTCTTTTGGGGAGACATGTATTATGTTGTTGGCACTAATTTCCCTTCATCATAAATCTAAAGGGGGAAATCATCATATTTTTTAAATTTTATACCCTTATTCCATAGATTAATCTCATAATACAATATGAATATGTGCCCATTTATAAATTCCCTATAGATGGGATAGAGGTTCATGTAGTTAGATTCATCGTACTCATCCTTTGTGGCTTTCTCTCTTAGGTTCACATACTAGCACCTCAACTTACTTTTTTTTAAGTCCATAGCCTTCACCAAAATATCCAAACTATTGTGCATTGGGAATCCTCCTTATCACATCCCTAAAATATTTTTTAAAAAATACATAAGGTAGTTTTATCTAAGTAAATAGGTTGCCATCTGTAAGTGGCAAGCATACTACACAAAAATGTATCATGATGATGAAGGTCACCATGACAAACATATGCTAGGGGAGCTCCTATGGGATGTACCATTATATTTTGAATGCATCTATATATTCAGTGCACCACCCTAGCACCCATGCCTTATATTTTTTGGAAAAGAAGGGTGGGTAGGTAGCGTCTTGGTAATTTAGTATTGGGGAGTCCTTGTGTACTAGGAAGACCAAAAATTGTCTTCATCCATCAAGCATGTCAATGTCCTCCATTACTATCAATATCAACATCAATCCCCACTTGAAGGTCTCTTAGGTCTTGTGACACTACAACATGTTCTTCACCATCTCTTTAGCAATGAATTTTGAAATTTTGAACTTGACCCCTTATACCATGTGCTAGGTAATGCACAAGTAGGTCCTATTGTTGTCTATCCACTATTTATAAAGGCATAGTTTGGAGCTCATGAGGCACACTATGGCTATTATGATAGGGTCCTTTATGTCCTTGATCAGGAATATGAAACCTACCTTTTAATAACCAAGGATTTTATCAACCCTCTATACCTTTTCATCGTCCTCCATCATTACGTAGATGTCTTTCCTTGAGCCTAAGGTACTGATGACTTTGCTAATGAATTACATCAATATCCACATGCACCTCCCTATAAATTAAAAGTGATCTACATGGACACATGAGAAGAAGAACTATATGAGTTATTTTGGCCTACCAAAACTTGCTAACTCATATATCTAAGTTGTACTAGTAGTCACAAGCCTATCTCATATGGAGACATCAAACAATACCACACCCACCTCCATCTTTTCTCTAGTGTCAACCATCCAATCCTAGTTGAGTTTCTACACATTGATTTATGTCCTATGGTTATATTCTTTCAAGTTATAGGTGTGCACAAAATATACCCATATTTCTCCCACTATGACCTTACGGGGAAACTATATTTCTCTATATGATAGCTTAGTGATTGCCTTAGGGTCAATCCCAGTGATGTTAACTCCTTCAACCGAATATGCCTTAATTTTTGTAATGGATATTTCTTTTATTATCCATGCCTTCTTAGCATCTTTCTATGCTTATGGTAGACCATAACTCAATAATTTATTACCTATTCAGAATTAGATAATGTTAAAGAGTGATCTATTGATCTTTCCAAATATTGTAATGTTTCTTGGCACTTCCTCATAGTTACAGAGTCTATAACTATGACTTCTGATCTTGAGCTCCATTCATCACTAATGGTGTCCTCGATGTCACTCAAGATTTATTTAGTCTTATTATCTCATAGTTATGTCCCCTCATGCCTATATTATAATCTCAAATGGAATGTAATCTCTCTCCATATTCAATCATTGTTGTTAAGCAGCTGTGGGTGTTGAGGTTTTCAATTTGTATCATTTTATCACTTTGACTATAGTTTGGATCTAGTTCTAGTTTACATTTGGGTTGAAATTATATTACATTTTAAAACCTTATCTAGTGTTCCATTGGACTTTTTATACCTAAACATTAGCTACCCCATTAATGGCTAGTGAGTAATGCCTTTGTGGTATATAGATTTATTGAAATCTTTGAAACTTATGAAATCCATGAAAATCCACCACCAGATTCACATTTATTAGGGATATTTGTGCCTCCACTATGACAATAATTAAATTATCTTAATGGATTATTTTATGAAGTGATATATGATTCAAATAGTCACTTCCCACCAATCATTGGGTGGGTACTAGTTATCTTGATGATCTTCTTCCTACACTTCATTTACCTTGGCATGACCTTCACCCTTCTTATGAAAACCTAGGTACATAGATTTACATGGACATGATTCATCCTCCTCGGTTCCATTTCCTCTTCTAGATGCACTTCCTCTCAAGTTCACTTATATTCCTTGGTCAATTTATCCATGCTTTCATATATTTCCTTGCCTAGGCCTACCCTACCTTATACAAATTTTTGCACTGGTCCTCCAATGCTTCAATAGTTTTGATTGATTTCTTACACATGAATATGTTGTGTGCATATTTTTTATCTCTTATGAATTATCATCTTGTGCACCTCCCTTTTTCATTTGATAGTCATAGTCTTATAAGTTTGGCAACTACCATTCACCTAGAAACTTATGGGTTTAACCTCAGGTGCTTAATAAGTAATCAAGCTCAACTCATCTGACTAGATTTATGAATGGAAATCCCAAAGATTTCTCCTATGGGATTGAAGAACCTCACATATTGTATTAACACAAACAATAACACAAAGCATAAGGAAATGTTTTGTCTGTGCTAAAAATGAATTTTGTCAGCACAACACAACCAACTTGTGACTGGGAAGTTAGTGTTTTGATGGCACAATTATTATCCTATTTCATATAAGGATTAAATTTAGTTATATTGGAATTCCTAGGGATAATTTCACCCATTAATGTGTTCAAATTTCTTGTATTAGTATCAAATATGTTGCAAATGACATAAGGGCCCATCCACCTGATTTATAATTTTTGAAGGTCTTTAAGGTATGTGGAGTCATAGATCAAGACCAATGATTCCTGAATAAGTAGCTTTCACTTAATATGTATTCCATGCCATAAATTATAGCATGCATTCTCTATCTATTAGCTCCATATTCCTTGCGCATGCATCTCAGCCAAGCATTCCAAGTCTTCTAGCCATGCAATCAAGGACTCTTGGTCATCCAAATGATCGATATACATAATGAAAAATGAGGGCATTATGAAATCCATTGGTAAAATGACCTCTACTCCGAACACCAATTGGAATGATGTATCATAGTTTAGGCACTTATAGGTAGTGTAGTAGGCCCATAATATTAATGACACATGGTCATCATAATCCTTGTGATCAGTATCACATATATTGGTGATGCACATTCCTAATATATTTTTGAATACCTCATTGGTTCCATTCACTTAAGGATGATAAGGTGTTGTATTGTGGTTCACCACCATATATTCAATCAACAAGATTTGTATAGTTTCATTAAGGAAGTGAGTGCCTCTATCTTTATTCAAACTAAGTGGGCATCCATAGAGATTGATGATGTTCTCCCATATAAACCTTAGAATGGTGGTGGTTATGTAGTCTTTAGTTGGCACTGCCTCGGTCCTCTTGGTGAAATAATCTATGGTCACTAGAATATATATTATGCCTATGTATCAACCAACATAAGTGATTGGCCCAATAAAATCAATGTCCCATTTTTCAAATGGTACTTGAGAAAGAATGGGAATGAGAGAAATCTCATCTTAGTGGTTAAGTTTTCTTGTGCATTAGTATATGTCACATGCTTGGGCATAATAATTTGAATCTTATATTTTATTTGGCCACCATAATCTAGACTACATCACTTTGTATACCATAGTATCTCTAGCATAATGTCCTCTTACTATCCCCTCATGCACCTCTTATAAGATAGAGTTCCTTTTATTTTCCAATACACATTGGTGTAGGACTTCATCACAGCTCAATTTGTATAGTTCCACACTAATGATCTAAAAGGGGGTGGTACAATCTATGAGCTTCTTATTCTCTTTGATTGTCATAGTCTGGGGTGCAAACCTAAATATAAATAATGCAATAATATCCTAAAATTATTTGAGGATTGATGAAATATATATAATTGTACATCTATCATATTATCCTCAATAGGCACTATTGCATTACAAGATTTGATGTAACATAAATGGTCAAGGCTCAAGTTCTATTTTTTAGGCTTCATGATAACCAAGAACTAGAATTCTTAAAATAAAATAATCCATATAAAAATATACCCATGGAGAATGGGCTTGTTCACAAGCTATTTAAGCACATCATGATCTATGAAAAATATGAAGGGGTTTACCAACAAGTATTGCCTAAACATCTAAAAGGTGTAGACCATGGAAAACACCTTACAATCAGTTATTGTATAGTTTTGATTTTCTTAGGTCAATTACCTACTTGAAAAATAAATGAGATGATACATTTCACCTTTTCCAAATTTTGATAGAATGGTACCAATTATAGAGCTATATGTATTGAGATGGATGTTGAATGTATTTGTCTATTCAATAAATTATAATATCAACATGCTAACTAATTTGAGATTTAGGGTTGTAAAGGCATCTTCTTGTGCCATGCCCTAATAAAATAGGCCATACTTGTGCCAAATCTCCTAAATTAGTGCCACAATATTTTCATAGCTCCTTATGAGATTTATATAGTAGCCAAAATGGCTAAGAAAAGCATGAATATCTTTCTACATCAATGGGGTTTTGAGCTACAAGATAATTATAATATTTGTAGGATCAATCATTAAACCATCTTTGCAGATGATATACCTAAGTAATGTATCAAATAGTGTCATGAAGACACACTTATTGAGGTTAAAGGATACCTATAGCTATCTATACCTCTAAAACATGAGGTAAAATTATTCATAGTGGTCCTTCAGTAGCCCATACATAGTCTAGTCATCTAAATACACTTGGAGTAACTTGTGAATGAAGTCCTTAAATGTGATGATTATCACTCTAGAGAAAATGGTTAGTGAATCATTGAGTCTAAAGGGCATCACATTGTATATGAAATAAATGAATTATATTACAAAGGATTTTTTAGGCTTGTCCTCCTCCTCAATGAGGACTTGATGGTATCTTGAGAACCCTTTAGTGAAAGTGTATATTTTATAGCTTGTAATGCCATCCAAGACATCATCAGTGAATGGAATCGGGAAGGGGTCAGTGATGTAGGTGGAATTTAATAATCTATAATTGATATAAATATAAATCTGCCTATACTTATTGATTCTAATAACCATAGGGATCACCCATTTAGATTCATTCACATGCTGCCTATAGCTAGCATTCCATTAATCTCCATTTTGATCTTGGTGCAAAGATTGGGATTCATTATATAAAGGTACTTATTGATAGGTCTTTTATTATTAACTATATTTATTCTCATATCCCGAAGGGATGGGTGGATACCATTTATAGATTGGTAATTCTGAGGGAAAAATTCTTGAAACTCCTTCAAGAGATCCACAATTAACATAAGCTCTACATCAGACCAATATGTAGTTGAAGTAGCCATCTTTTGGTTCACCTTTTTATCTAATGTTTACCTCGGTAGTTTTGAGTGGTATGTTGTATGGCTCATTATTCTCATAATGTGAATACTCAAATTGCCTACTAATTTTAGTTGTTTCTATATGAAAGAGGGTAGGGTCCTATTCCTATGTAGTGATATCCTCCACTTGATACACAAACTTCCTTTTTCTTCTCAAGTTTTTCCAATTATGCATCTTCCATGTTTCATCATCTTCATCACTACAGTCACTATTGAGGGTTTGATCTTCAAATGATTTCAAGAGTGACAACCCCTTTTCCTTGAACATGTCTTTAAGGCACTCCTCTAAGATTGTAGTATCCTCAAAAACTACCCTTCAAATTACTTATAGTGGTTTGATCAAATCCATGTTTGGTGAAGAAAAGGAGAAGGTGTGTATGAAACTCTCCTTAAGGATGTCCTAATTAGTTGTCTCATGATGTGTTTCATATAATATGTAATATGACCATGCCTACATCTTCAAGTTACTATATAAGGTGTGCATCCATAGGTTTCTTGGGGCTTTCTCATCATAGATAGTCCATCTTTCTTTCCATAAACACACATTTTCTATAGGGTTTGAGTCTCTAGAGTAGGTAGAGATGTCTAGGTCCTCATTAATTTTCTTGAATCTAGTGTATATGGTTATTTTCACATCTTGTCAGGTTGGCAAGATAGGATTTTATTTTACCCACCAATGAATGATAGTGCTCCTTAATGTGTACACTAGTGTGCCCATTCTATCTACTTCTTTTATGATGCATGATTTGAGGTCACAAATATACTATTCCATAAGATTTCTCTCCTCATATATTGGGAATGCTACAAGTTTATCTTTGCTTAGGTAAAATACTCTCTTTCCCTTCTTCTTAGGGCAAGAGACCCATCTTTTTGAAGTGTGATCAATTTGGACACCTCCTATCTTTACTATTTTTTGTGCCTTTGCTCATACTGAGTGACACCTTCGACCAATGGTCTTATAAGCTTCCTCCACCCATCATTCACAAGAAATATTGATGGTGTATGAGTTTGATTATCCATCTTCCTAATAAAACACTCCTTGATCATTAGGGTTGAGAATCTTAGTGCCTTACATCATGATGTTGTATATGTGTCTAATCTCATCCTCAAGGTCAACACTCTCTATATAAAGGGTACTTTATCACTTGAGAGGAGGATAGCTACCCTCTTCTTTCCATTTTAAAATGTTTCCATAGAACCATGGCCTTCATATAAGTGTTGGATAATTATCTTATTCCTCTAATTTAATAACCCGAAAGTTAGTGTGAAACTCAACACCCTTGATATCTACAATAATGCTCTTGAGAATTCGGATTTGCCATGCTTGGGTCTTATTAGCCATGAAAATCAAATTAAGGGAAGGCCTCAAGGTTGGCATACCCATATTATCCCATGTATTCTTGTTCAAGATGTTGACCTCAATGTCTATGTCCAGAAGGACCTCACATATAGGACCATCCATAAATGGTGGTATTCATAAAGATTTCTTGATCGTACTCTACATTTTTATATGCCTAACTTCTTATGACCTCTCTATGTATGATGCAATGACTTCAACTAGATTTTTCGCTGCATGATCTAAGAGAGAATTATTCATTAGGGTTGGTATTAATTATATCTATATGAAGCACTTGATATTAAGAGAGGTAGTAGCTTGTGCTTCTAGATCTTGTGATAATTAGAACTCTCCTTGTAGGTTGTAAATTATGTTCATGGCATGTTTTAAAACATCATTCTAGCACAATGGCTCTGGGTAAGGTGAAAATTTGGGTTTAGGTTGTGTTATGCACTCAGTTTAACTCTATTTCCCATATTCCTAGCATAGTTCTAGTATTAACACAATTGGTGGTTGAGTGGAGAATCCACTATCAGTAGTTGCCTACACTTTGACTATATTTGCAAAATTTGGTTGTACCTTAAAGTCTACTTATCCATTTTCATCTCATTCTTGATCATTCCTACACACTTTTCTATACCAAGCCTACCTTAGATCATATTTTTATACAATTTAGTGTGTTCCTCGACCATATGGTCCCTTGGTAATACCCACACATTAGATGTGTAGGGAAATCACACTGATAGTGTTATGTGCAATCACACTTGTAACATGAGTGGGGTAGGAAATTTACACGACCATATCCTCTACCTCTCCCTTTGACACCTTGTTTCATCCCATATCCTACAATGTATTGTCTATGGCCATCATTTGCTTGGGTTGACTACCTGTCAACTATTGCATTAAATTACCTCATTATGCTCTTTATGTTCTTGAACATATCATCAATCACATAGTAATTAGCTATTATATGGGTGTAGGCATCATATAATTAATAATAAATGGTTGTGTTATCTTAGATGGTGTATTAAAAAAATGTGAAGTTATAAACACCATATGCCTCTCTATAGACTTCACATCTTAGAATCAATGTGCACACATTCCATCAAAGGTAGTTATTCCTATTATGGCCTTATGATACACAATTAATGCATAATAACATGCTTTGAGCATATTTCAATGAAATATGAATAAACATCTAGAGTTGGGAGACCATGGATGTTATTTATGCCTCGATGAATGGGTTGATCCTAGTATCAGTGCTTCTAACTACCTCAAATTTGAGTGTGGATTCAAACACTTTATGAGGGTCTATAAATGTATTCATGGAAATCAATCTTATAAATGGGACTATAAACCCTCTAATAAACCATTTTGAATGATAAGAGGGGTGAATGCCATAAAGGAACTTGGAAAGAAGAGTTTTGAACCTAACATCATATAGGTGCACACTTTTTGAGAGCCCTTGGATAATCTCCTTGAGCATGGAAATGATTTTCTATTCAAACTCTAATATGTAAAATTCATTTAGGAATGCTTCTTTTAGGGTTTCATAATCAACCATAGCATGGTCAAGGTCAAATTTACTATACCAATTATGGGTGTGATCAAATAGAGTTATCATGAAATGGGTTACCTCATGCACTGACTAGGTTATTCCTTGAGCATGCCATCATAGTTCATACTTTAGTACATGATCTATGGCATTCTCCACACCATGATACTATGGCAAGTGTATGGCCATCTTGTAGTATATTTGTTTTATTGGCACAACTAGCATATGAGTTACTTGTCTCATTTGCATATATCTGGGTAGTGGTGATCCAAAACTCAAAAAGCTTTGGTTGGAATATAATTCAAATATAAGAACAACACAATTCAAATAATGTTATCTCTAGAAAGAGATGTTTTATTTATCAAAATTGTAGACCCAAACATATGCTTATCTCTGAGAAGATATATCTGATTTCCCTTTCAGGTTACATCTTCATTTATACATGTTTTGAAGGTGTGGGGAGGATGTGTAAGGTTACCAATCTTGAGGGAGATGAATTGGTTTGACTTCCATGATTTACAACAATACAAAATTTGAGGAATTACTATTTTTAGACTGCATAACTAAAATTGAAATTTGGGACACTTCTATTGGGTTTTATGGGGTTAAACTTCATCAAGTAAAGCTCATTCCATCTCATGATGTTCCCCTCATTATTATCTTTCCAATGGTTCAAATGGTGTGTCAATTGGAGCTAAGGTGCAAAAGTTATGTCTCCCAGAAGTTTTGTCATCAATTTGGGTAGACCCATCACCCGAATTGTCATCTGGATTGTTGTCTAGATCATTCCTCCCTCCTTGAGAAGCAATGGTCCCTATTGCATCAAGAGTTTTCACCAAGTGTGGTAGTTGTACTTTGATTTGATTCCTGATGCATACTTGGAAGGGATTATGATTTATGGAACTGTCTAGGGCCTGATTGTGCACCAATTCTGTCTGACCATCAGTCTATGGATAGAAGGCCCTGAACTTCTTTAGCTTGGTATCTATTTGCTTCTATTTTTGTGTTGTTTGTGTAGTTAGGGCTGTAACATCAGCCCTTTTGGATTCCTGTGGCTTGACCACCATGAGAACAAATTTCTTGGCACTAATCAAAAAGACAAATGTATAAGGTGGTACTTTTGGTACCCTGTAGCACCATGTTCCAAGAGTGAGAGTCATCCTTCTAGTTCTTGATTCATATATACCATGTTGATCATACATGAATGACTGACCAAAGAGTACATCACAAACATCTAGATTGACCACATCACATAAGACCTCATCTTGGAAAGGTTGTATTACATATGAGAGAAGACATTGGAGGGTGACACAGAGGTTTCTCCCTAGACTCAACCATCCAATACTATATGGTTTTAGGTGAGACTTCATAAACAGATTTAGGCTTTTCACAACATCAGCAGAGATTAAATTATTTTGACTTCCACTATCAAGAATGAAATGTAGAGGCTTACCTTTCACCCATAACTTAGAGTCAAACAACCTTTCCTTGTCATATAGCATCTTGTCATGTGTCTTTGATGAAGCAATAATGGCTTCAAGATCAACATCTATAATTTCTTCTTCAACCTCTTCAACTGTAGGGTCTACATGAGGTAGAGCAGAGGATTGTGACTCAGAAATTAGTGATTTGAGAGCTTGACATTCTTCTTTGGAGTGAGTTCTAGATTTGTGATAATCACACCACTTCCCAGTCTTTCCTTCCTTTTTCTTCTAATTTTGGCCTCATGTTTGACCTTCTTTGTCACTTTTCCATTTTGAAGACTGATTCTTTATATTCATTCTTCCATGCTTCTGCTCAATCTTCACTGTGAACTTGTATGCCTCACTGATGGTTTCCAAATTGAAGAGTTCCATTTCTCCCCATATGTACCATTGTATTCCACCACAATATTTGAGAACCTTATGTTTCTCACTTTCTTGGATTCCCAATCTCGTAGATAGACAATGAAAAATGTTAGTGTAATCTTAAATAGATTGTTCCTTACCTTGGTGAAGTTGTTGCCACTCTATATACAAATCATCATATGATCCAATGGGGTAGTATTCTTCCTTTACAACATCTATGAAATCATCCCATGTAGGTTCTATCTCAAGGCCAATATCATCTACACTAAATCTCTTTTTGTACACTTCCCACCAATTTTTGACAAGCAATGATGCTTTGAGAAGACCAAAAGTAATCTTCTCTTTATCAGTGAATTTATTTATAGAAAAATAAGATGACAATTGATCCAACCAATTATATACTACATCAGCATTGATTTTTCCTTCAAATGTATGGATATCAAAATTCACCTGAACCTGAAGGGTGTTGGGGCACTGAAAGGATGTGCAGGTGCGAATGAGGAGCTAGAATTTCCCATCGAGATTTGTTGGAGAATTTGAGTGAATTTTTGTAACATCTATGATTATTTTTATTAGAGAGCTTCATTCACCATTTCCTTGAAAGGATCAGATGCCTCAGTGTTGTCTACCATTTGAAGTCATTTGGAGCGAATAGGTGGATATTTTGCTGGTTCTATTTTCCACCCAAGCTTCTTATAATCTGACCTTGTCCTCGAGATCATACAATCTAAAGACAAACTGCTCTGATACCATTGATCCAAAAATAAAAAATATTTGGTTGAAATATAATTCAAAAATAAGAACAACACAATTCAAATAATGTTATCTCTGAAAAGAGATGTTTTATTTATCAAAATTGCAGATCCAAACACATGCTTATCTCTGACAAGAGATGTCTGATTTCCCTTTCAAGTTACATCTTCATTTATACATGTTTTGAAGGTGTGGGGAGGATTTTTAAGGTCACCAATCTTGAGGGATATGAATTGGTTTGAATTCCACAATTTACAACATTACAGAATTTGAGGAATTACTATTTTTAGAAACTTACTATTTTCAGACTGCACAACTAAAATTGAAATTGGGACACTTCCATTGGGCTTTAGGGGGTAAAAATTAAATTAATATATCTCATGATATCTCATGACATTCTCCTCATTATTATCTTTCCAACGGTTTGAATGGTGAGTCAATTGGAGCTACGGTGCAAAAGTTATGTCTCCCGGAAGTTCTGCCATCAATTAGGGTAAACCCATCACCCGAATTGTCATCTGGATTGTTGTCTGGATCAAGTGGTCCTCCAATACCTCTAGACACTAGGTTAGTCATTAGAATTATTTTTATTAATGGTTCCATTAATTTTAAATATGTTATACTACTTACCTATGGCATCAAACCACTTCTTATGGGTTGTTGCCTAGTCTACATAGCTGACATTGGCTAAGGTAAAATGTTTATGCTCATGTTTTATTTTGGTGAGCTAGAGACCAATGGTCTATAGGTATTATCACTCAAATCCTTGTAAGGAATAACTTGTTAAATCCTAAAATTACACTCCATGTTTGAGAAGCTTCTAAAATCTATATCAATAATAAGGTTAGTTATCACTCCTATTCTTTCTTCAAGTGGGGGATCTAGTGCATTATCTTGCACTATAGGTTTAAATGGGGTAGGCACATCTAGCACATTTTTAGTCACCACATTTTTTATGAACCTAGTGCATTCTACCCTTATCAACTATTGAGATCGATATATCACATTATTTTTTATCTTCTCCTCATGCTACTACAATTCAAGATATCCTTCTTTATACCCTTCCTACTTGATATGGTTTCTATTGACACTTTGAAGTTATATATATTCAATTAATATTCATAATATCTTCTTATAAGCATATATTTGGATCTCTCATGTTTCAATCTACTCATTCCCTTCCATTGCACTTAACTTACACATCCCTTTTTCCTCCTTTACACTATTCATATGTGAAAGGACTTTAGCCTTCCATTCCAAAAGTTTCAAATCCATAATCCACCTTTAGATTTTTGAGATATGTGTTGAAATATTTCATAAACATTCCTTTGGGTTTGTGTAAAAACTAATAATCTACTTCCTTAGGGTAGGAGTATGTCAAAACAATGAAGTCAAGCATGTAATTATTCAATGCTCCTTACCACCATTTGTCTAATACTCTAGTCCATGTGGCATATAGATTATCAAGCCTCTCTAGGATTTCCTTCATCTACTCATAGCACTATCCATAGATTTATCTTTTATGGGTTGCATATAAAACCAACCACCGATACAAATGTTTGGGTAGTTTTTAGAAAAAGACCTCATATAAAGCATCATATAGGTTATTCTGAACCCACTTTCTCAATTTTTGACCACTATAGGTTCGATGCTTCAATGCAAAACTATCTTCCACGTATTCCAACTAGCTCTTAATGTTCTTAAGGTAAATTTAGATCATTGTTCTATCTCACCATTGAAACAAAAAAATTTAACATGGGTCATAGAAAAAATGCTAAAATGTTATAGAAAAGGGGGTCAAATATCAAATCAAGCACTCATTCAATTGTCAAAGTCAATTCTAGACTTATTACAACTAGGTGAAAACATAGTATATTTTTGTATCACTCAAAATTTATAACTTGACTGTATTGACATCAATTCACATAAGGTACAATACTTATGCCCTCACAACATAATTGAAAGGGAACCAGGGCCATATTGGGCTAGTTGTGCCATGATGTAATGCATCACATATAGGACCTAGTAATTTGAGAGAATAATTTTGGTATATTCATTGGTGTAATCCTCTTCTAGGCTGAGCCTAATGATATATAGGTTTAATCCCATTTGGGGAACTAATTCTTGCCATAAGGGCAAAAGATTTTATCAAACTATGTATAAAAATATATAGGCACTAGACATGTCAAGGGGCTACATCAGTTTGATTATTCATACATAGGCTAGCACTTCATAGCAAGGATATTAATTCTTGGTGTAGGATTTTTCTATACTCAGGATATTCTTACAAGATATGCTAACATCATTGATTAACAAATATGTTATTAATGACATAAACCTAAATCTTGCATACACATTATTTAACTTAAATAAAGTGAAATTTTAGTATTATATTTGCAATTAAATAAAAATTTAAAGACTTATAAACCATACAATGTAATGTATACCATAACCATTATTTTTCATTGATTAAATATCTCTTAATTGTTGGTAATATAGTAATACACAGTCGTGAATGTGTTATTTAGGCATTTGAGGCTCCAAATAGATATTTTCCTCTCATAATGTCATTAGTGATCTTAAAATCCTTATGAACACTGATAAAAAAACTTAATTACCTCTAATAAAAAAACCTTATATTCATTATTCCTCATATCTCTTGTCATTTACCATTTTTACCTCTACCTGCTCATTAATGTCCGTGGGAAGAATCTTATACAATCAAGTATATGAATGATATATTAAGTCCTAAGAGAGTATAATTTTTAACACATCACATGAACTACCTACTTAAGATGAAACAAAATTAATTATTCATTAATCATCATCTATGATCATTTTGATCTCAATGAGATACTCCTACACATTATAAGATCCTTAAACATGCAACTATTCATTTTGAAAGGCCCAATCTCACTCAAACTACCTCAAGAAATACCCTCTTCAATATGAAGGTAGGTGAACATTTTTATCGAATTAAATAGGTGTATTTTACATAAAAAACTAATTTAAGAAACCTTTGAGTATGAATACACTCAAATGATATATAAAACATGTTTGAAAACCACCATCCTTAACAAACAAGACAAACAACTAGTTTACTATAAAAGTAATCCTTTTCAAGACAAAGTACCTAATTATTAAAACATTAAAAATGTCCTATTTCACCCATAAATCATCCCCCTATAACCATTTTTATCCATTGAGATCTAATGTGAATAAATGGAGACAAACTTGGACCCTATCTAGATGAGTAGGATAAAGTGACCCCCTTACACTCTTAATAATTATTCATAAATATGGGAGGATAAATATAAAAACCAATGACACTAAATTTAATTTCATTAGGGTCCCTATCATTTCCCAAGAACTTTAGACCTGAGAGAACCTATAATAAGCAAAAACTCCAAGGAAATCAGTATGAGAGATAAGTCAATTTTCTACACTTTGACACTTAAAAGTCATTACAAACCATGTATTTGACCTTTTAAATAAAAAATAAGGTATTAAAGATGCAAAGTTAATTTTACCTCAAATAAATTTATGGATAACCTCAAAATAGGTCTTTCTGGAATTAAAACTACTATAATCACTTAAGAAACATGATGAAACTACTGAAAAAGGTATTTACTATATATTTTCATACCTAAATAGGTACATCATGTCATTTTCCTAAAACTAAACTATAATTATGATTAAAAGCTTACTCTAGAAGCCACAAAGTAATCCAAAATGTATTCAACTAGGTTATGAAGTTAGTCAAGCATATCACCAACCTTTTTGATAAATTTTAAATCATGACATGACTTTGACATGAGCCATGAGGCCTATAAATATTCTATGGGATCTTTTAATCACTTGAAAAGACCTAAAATGAGTTAATAGGTGTCTAAACAAGAACATGGCTATGATGATCAAAACCTTAAACTCATCAAATTTACCTTAAATTTTACTAATCAGGGTTTTGGATGACCATCTCAAGGACATTACAAGAAAAACATAACAATCGATAGGTTAAATAACATGACAATAAATGTTTCAAGTTATAGGGGTGACAATTTTACCTATAAGGTTAAATTTTTCAATAGTATGCTTTCAAGTGATGGAGAAGAAGCTACCTTTTGGGAAGAACTAGAAAAAATTTCTCTAGTTTACGTTATAATACATACAACTCATTATGAGAGTGATAATAATGTTTTTTTGGCCACTGAATATGTTTAAGATATGAGTGATAAGGCTCTTGAATATAACACCATAGTTTATGTCTTTGTTGAGTCTCATGAGCAAGTTCAAATAGGACCTTAAGAAATGTGGTAGTCTTATTTAAACATGTCTAAGGAGTTTGAAGAGATTTGTAGGCTAACACCTCAAGAAGAATAAGAAGAAGTTGTTCATGAAAAGTACAAAGCTATTAACTCTCCAAAAAAATAAGTTTAAATCCATGGTATAGTAAGGTGTGTTGAATATGACACCCTTAAAGATGAACATGGGGTGGAATTTGAGGAGACAATAGAAGATGAAGTTGAGAATGTTGTTTCCTTTATTAATAAATAAATAGTCACTTTGGAGGTCTCTCACATTTCCAAAGATGAAAAAAAGTATGAGGTGAGAAGTGAAGATCATGACAAGTTTATCTTTGTTGGAGACATGTTTGCTATTGTAGACACATTTGAGGTCATTCCTAAGAAAGTGGTGCTTAAGAAAGGAAATTAATGAGTAATAACAAAGTATAATAAATAGATTATACATAATTCTTGTTCATCACATGAAGGTGATTTGGAAAATTTCATTTTGATCTAAGAGGATTAGTTCTAAAAGGTTAGTTATATATAGTAGTTCTTGTCTTGTCTTTTCTCTAAGTGTTTTATATCACATTGTGGTTTGTTTTATTTTCGTGTGTGTATTTATTTGGTGTGTTTAATTTTTCTCTTGTTATTTTGGTGAATTTATTCACTTGTCTTAGTTATTTATAGACATTTACAATCAAGTGTCAAGGTCAAGTCAAGTTTATGATTAAGTAAGAGGTAACCCCATGCCTAATGGATGGACTAGGAAACTAGTCAAGTGAGCATAGGAGGGATGTAATCCTAAGAGGTAATGAAAGATGTTAGACAATTTTGGCTACCATATGTGATAATATTTAAAAAATTAACCAGGTACACCATTTATTTTCCGAATGAGGTCTAAAATTAACTTTTACAATAGAGTTTAACACAATTTTTAAGGTTGTTTTGACAAGATTAAGGCTTTTGTTCATCTTGGTCATATGTTTATCTAGTAACTTCATGACATATTTCATGTGTTTAAATGGTTTTAAGGGTTCAAAGATAATTTTTGAATCATTTAACATGTTTCAAATTTGTTTCATGCCCCCTTTAGTTCGTACAAATGACTAAAAATATTTTGATCTCTCTTTTCTAATAATGTAAGCCTTCTCAAGTGTTTTATTGATCATTACATAATTTTAAAGATAGTGTATCTTCAAGAAATGGAAATTAATAATAAAAAATAATATTATGTCACATAATACCACATTCTTATAGGTGTGGAGGATTTTCATGAACACTTTTTGTATTATTTTAATCAGGCTTCAAAGTAGAGTTGATAGTTCTCATGTGAAAAAAGAGTTTTTTAAAAGAGTGGTTATATGTTCTTATAACTAAGTTAAAATATATGAAAATAAATGGCCTCATACATATACCTCAATCTCAAACCAAGCATTTGGATGATTTTTAGATCATAAAAAAGTAGAAAACCTTCTTTTCACTCCTATCAACTTCCTTAGTACTCCGAGGATGGTTAGCAATTTTAACTTCATGTGTAGAGGAGAGATATTTGAATGGAATAATATTTGGGGTTTATATTGGTCATTATTATATATAAATCCATTTCCATCATTATTCTATTTATGTCTCATATTTTATGAACACTTGTTAAGAGCTCAGGAAATCAAAATTGCTTGCTTCATCCACATAGTGTCAATTTTAAATTTTTTTAAGGCATTTCTAAATTCTTGGATGGAAATTAATTATTTAATGAGATTATAAAAAATTAAATTATCTCTATAATACCATTTTAAACACATAATTTACATGTGTGACCCTTATAAATAACAAAAAAAATAGTTTGGATGGGTGGCAAACATGTTTTAAAGAACTCTAGGTAGGATATTTGATTGTTTTGGGTCTTCTTCACTCCAATAATATCCAATAAAATTTATATTAGTAATTAAATATTAATATAAATAAATTTAAGTGATTTACATCAATTCATGAAGGTTTTATCCTTGTTTCTCTCAACAAAACTTCATGGTTCTTGAATGGATGGGTGAATGTAGGTCTAAACATGAAAGTGTAGGTGTTTGATATTTCTTATATGTTATACCATTGAAATGGCAATCAATGAGAATGTTTTTTTATAATTAACCTAACATTGGACCATATAAACAAACAAAATCAATTCTTCTAAGGAAGAAGATATTTCTCAAGATCAAATTGCCACCTACATGTCTGATTGTGGATTAATACATACTTAGGTAAGAGAGAATGATTTTGTATTGATTGGAATGTTTGGAAAGTTTTCACAGATTATAAAACTCAAATAAGGATAAAATTTTGATATTTTGTGATAGTATAAAGGAATCAGTATAACAATTAATACATATCCAAATATAGACCTACAAGCTTATGGCAGAGATGAGCAAGTTTTACATGAAGCCTGAGGTTGTAAGAGATGAGGTCAAGATGTAGAAGATATGGAAAGAGTTTTTTTGGTACCATACATGAAATAATTGTTATATTTAATAGTTTTCACTTCAAAGTGGCAATCCAAACCTAATGAAGACATACTAGGACTATCAAACCCAAGGGAGAGAATACTAGATGAGAAAACATGATCCATAAGAAACCAATGTGGGATTGGTTTCACATCACCAAAATGGTTTATACATGTATAATACATAAAATTGATATAATTTAATAATTTATTATATGGTTTAAAAATTTTCCTTTCAATGTAGTAATTCAAGCCTATTGAGAACATACATACATGTGTATGTGTAAAATAAGGAAAAAATAATTTGTGTGGTGTTAGAAGGATGTATAGAGGTATAAAAAGGTAAATTAGATAAAAACAAAACATATATAATCCATTTAAATCATAAAAATACCCTCATATAGTTTCACTAAGGATATTGAAGACAATGAAATGGTCAAGAGGTCTAATTAGGTCTAAAAAGCCTAAATTGGTCACATATAGGCTTGTGTATGAAAATTAAAGAAAAAATTAAAGTATGAAAGTTTTATAAGGATTAAAGAGTCTAAATAGGGTATGAAACATGTTATAATATGTTTCCATGAGTTTTAGCTCATTGGGTAGGAAATAAAGTGCTCAAGAAACCCTGTTAGGGTCACTTGAATGCAATTAGGCATAAACCCTAGTTTTGAGCTTGAAGAAGTTTTAAGTAGATTGAAAGGTTAATTAATTTATTTTTGTATTTGTATTCATAAAAATATATTTAGTTTAATAAAATTCAATATTTAAAATTCAAATAGAATAATTTGGTGCATTCCCACGGGAATTTATCTCTATTGAGTGCATATTTGAATACCTAATCATCTAAGAGGTAATTTTGGCATGTGAGAACTAATGTGATAATATTAATGGTGTTAATATCTAATTATGGAGTGTTAATTAGGTTTTTTACTCATCAATATTTTTATTTCATGCATTAAGGCCCTATAGTGTATGAACAATTGTTAAGAACCTGGGCTACTTAAAACCCTCATTAAACCCTCATAGTGACCCAATGGGAGAAATGGATACTATAAATACCTCAAATGCGATTTAATGACATTGAAATATATTTAATATAATTTATTACTATCCTTTTCCTTTTATTAATTATAGTTATAATACATGCTAAAGACAATGTGTACTAAAATGGCTTAAAAGGTATAGCTACAAGATTATTTGTGAGTGTGAAATGTGGTGATAAGCCCTCAAATCATGTAAAAATTATTTTTAACCCAAGGTATAGGTAATATTAATATCTATTCCCCTTTATATATATCCCAAGCTAATACATGATCTATTCAAGTCACTAATTTGGGCTAAAAAGGTGACTATAGTACTATCTTGCCTACGAAGCTTAATTACATACCTATGGAAGATTATGGAGAGCTTGATATCCATTGGAAAATCACTAATATAACTGGTTGATTCCATTTTTAGCCTCATTATATCATGAATAAGTCCAATCAGGTGACTATAAGAAAGCCTTATCATGATATCCTAGTGTATCATTGAAAATACCTTGTGAGAGAGGTGTAGTAAGATTGATGGTTTTCAAGACACCTAATAACACATGATTAACACTAAAAAATCAATATAGATAAATTTCAAACATATTTATGGTGTCAAGGATAAGGGTAGAGGGTAGTTCAATGAGACTTTTATGATTAATAATGTTATTTATCACTTCTAAATAAGAAAGAGGGTAGTTTCAAAGAATATTGATGAGTCACCAAGATAATCAAGAAAATTAAATCTCTTGTACACCAACCCCTATAATGTCATGATTATAAAATGGTGACACATGTTAAAGATAGTTCATATACCTACCTACTTGTTGGTTTTCTTTTTTTACCCTAATTCCTCATGAGGGGAAACTTATCATAAGTCTGTCCAACATACATCTTTTATCTCCTCATTCTCTTCTATATATACTACCTATTGTGGATTTGTAATACATACTCCACTTTAGTATGGAAAATACCTACAAACTTGTATGCCTTTGATCAATAATACTACTAGTTTTACCTCTTTCTATGATTGTACTTAGTATGTATGGATGGATAGTTGATATTGTTATATGATTTCCTTAGTATTTCTTAACATTTCTTATTATAGCACCTATATATAGTTTGAAATCTCCTCTTCTAGGTCCTATGAAGTGTTCAAGTGAATTTTAATGGTTAGATGTGTTTACCTATTAATTAGTGTGATTTTATAACCATTTATTAGTACTCCTATCATAATCATATATCATAACTTCCACATTTAAATAATGATGTAAGAGATTTAGATTGAGAATAGTGTATATTAATATTAATCTCATAGTCATGTGCAAATTCATTTAGTGCATCACCTCCTCAGTTACGTTTTAGTTATCTCTAACCCCTTTCCCTTGTAATAAACAATTCTAGTATTAGTTTTAAGTTGATATCATCAAGGGAGCTAGCATTATCTAGAGATTCACCTCATTTGTTAGGAAACCCATAGCCTAGATGTATCTCCATGTTATTACTTAAGTGAGAGGGCTTGAAAAACCTCCTCAAGGATTTAAATTTGGATGATAATAGTTCCATAATATAAAATAACCATACACATGCTAAAATTTGTTATTCATAACATTCTTAAATCAACCTATTTAGTCTACACAATAATTCAAGCATATAAACCATGCTAAAATAGCCCAAGGAAATTTATCAATAAATATAAACATTCTCATATCACCCAAATAGGTTAAATAAAAAATATAGTCTATAAAATAAATCATGACCAAAGCATTATGTAAATAATTATGCACACCCATTATGAATTTATGAACTTAATGAATATAACTCCAAACATACGATAAATTTTACACCAAGATTTAAAATGGTATACCAACATCAAAAATCAAACATCATCAACTGAAGTAAATTGGCTCAATATCAAGTCAATATGGTTATTCTAGGTCTCTAAAATGAGGTTGCTAAGTCAACTTAAGCCTATAGTCTTCCAACAACCCTTGAACTTTTCCATACCCAATAAGAGAAAAGAAAACATAAATTTTATGTAGTTGGAAAGCCATCAAGCTACCTTGGGGCTGAATATTCACCATATGAAAATAAATTACAAGATATAATACAATGAACAACTATAAAAAAAGTTTTGAGATTTAAATAATAACATTCAAACCTCAAAATCAAGCAACTTTAGGGTTTGAAAAGAGTGTTTGAAAATGCTTGGCATCACCCTTTTGAGTTTATAAAATTATGGATAAACATGACCAACACACCCTACTCAAACATGGATTTTTTAAGCATGAAATTTTTATTTTAGCATATTTATTTCTAAAAAGGAGAAAAGTAATAAATATTATATTTTCTAAGCCAACCCACAAAAGGGGACTGATATAATTCACTATCAGAAGAAATTATCCATTTAACCCAAAACATAAAATAAAAACATAATGATTTAAATATCTCTAATCATGTAAACTAACAATCCCCCATGCATACCTTCTCCACCATGCAACATATTTTTTTTACATAAAAATATAGTTATATTAGAATTTTATTTATTTCTTAAATATTAAATGAAAAATAAAACTTCAAATATGAATTTTGAAGGTTAAATAGATGAGAATAATACCCATAAAGAACTTTTTATATCCCTCTATCATTTAAGAGAAGAAAATACCTTTATATCAATTTAAAAATTTAATTCAAATAATATCAAATCAGGCACTAACTACATAGAGTTATTTTGTCATATAATTAAAGAGAAGATAGAATGAACACAAACCTAAATAATACATAAAATTAAACTTATGAAAATAGTTGAAATGAAATATGGCCAATAACTAGAATGATCTTCCTTGAGGAAGTGGTTGAAGTCCCTAGGAACCATACTCAGGCAAAAGTTTCAGAGAAAAAATAGATCATTCCAGTGAAGGACATTGTAGATGTTGAATACCCTTACTAGGGTCTTTCCTCATAATATTTTAGTTTCCTATATATTTATTTCATTTTAAGTAATATAAATTTTTTTTTGGTTCCTTGACCCTATTAATGGCTTGTTAAAACTTTTTTAGTACACTTTGGTGGTTCTAGGTCCTTGTAAAACTTGGATTTTACCTCAGCAAATAAAAAATTACCATTTACAGTTAGAATGATAAACAATTAATCTCATTAAGAATACTTTTTTAACCATATTTATTTTATATAAAATATGGATTTATATATACATATAAAAATAGGCATGTACGAACCAATATCTTATTGGAAACCTCTAATTTAACTTCCATAATTTTATTGCAATTGAAGTGAATAAATATTAAGCAAAAAGGGAAAGAATCTTGCCTAAGATCTTGGCCACATTGTTGTTAGGGCTTCCAATGGCACTTTTTAAGCATCCGTTACATCCATTTCACCCCAAAAGTCATTTTTTGACAAGCACCTATAACCCTTCACAATTCCATGAATTTCTCCATTAACAAGGAGCTAAAATTTTAGATTCATTACTAGTTGCAATTGTATCTATCTAGCCTCCAAAAATGGACATCTTCCTCTTACCTAGTGGTGTTCTTGCCCTAATTTAAATATTTTTCTTTATGAGAATTAAATAATCTATGTAAATCTTCCAAAAATTACCACAAAACCCTCTTCATGTAGTCACTAGGCCAAAATTTGGGAATAGAAGGAAAACTTGACATCTTGGTGTTACTAGGGTTTAATTTGAATCTTGTAGAAGGAATTTCAAATCCATTAAATTCACCCACGATTACATAGTATTTATTAAAAAATAATTATTTTAAATATATTTTCTCAATCTAGAATCCTCCCAACCCCCTCTAGCCCCCTGACTAAAAAAAAATCTATGAAATTAAAATAATTTAAGACCATTATGATTTAATCATAATGCTGATTAAGTTAAAATCCAAATTAGTGTTATGACAAATAAACCTTTATTTACCTAAGTCACATGGGTTCCTTACTTTTCTGAGGATAGTGTTGATAAAATATTTTTAATTACAATATCATGAATCAAACTTAACAATTTAAATTCAAATGCAATAGATTAATAATTATTGCACCCAAAATATAATAGAGATATTTGTTGAAGGTAATTTTTAAGCTTTACAAGATGATGGTTTGCAACATCAAATACATCCATAAAATGTATTAATAACATATCAATCATAGTATTTAGGGATGAACTTATAATTTTCCTTAAAAGGAAGAGAAGTAGCAACAAGACATTAGAAGTCATTGATGTAAGTGGATCGAGCACAATCGATGAGATGTCGATGAAAACCACATATCAAATATGTTAACTTAGCCAAGTAGTTTTTACACAATGGTCTTTCATAAAACTTGTTCACTGGTTGTATTGAGCATAAATATTAGGGGATATAATCTAAATTAAGACATCCCTCCCCTTTAAAATGTACCATCTTGATGACTAAGGATGAATATAATAAATCATAACCAAATTTAGATCACTATATACTTTGACATATGGTGAATACCTATATAAGGTTCCATAGCAAAGATTTACATCATGATAAGTGTATACAGCTCAAAGTGTATTCATGTGTGGGTTTGCATAGATAAACTCTGAGATCAATAAATTTGCATTAATCTTACCCAATAGTAACACCTAAGGGTCTTCCCCATTCTAACTATCATGTTTCCCTTTAGAATATGGTCAACTACTTGTTTTTTATTATCATACTAGTTTATATAAAGTATAACAATCAAGTGCAAAATTTTATTAAAAAAAAACAAGATATTCATTATTCCATACCTTCTCAAACAAATATTTTTAGTTTTTCCATGATCTATGTAGAAAGGGTGGCACCAAAAAATCCAAGATCAATCATTATGTAAAATTTTGAAACATCTTAATTTCTTTTAAACCTCATGTAAACAAGGGTCTTATTTTGAGCTCTAATAATCATATAATTTTTTGGACTCCTCAAATTTTTTTTAGCATGATTCCAAAAAAAAATATGGAATATTTTTGAGTGTAAAATAGTTTCATGTTAAAATTTTCATCATATTATGGGTATATTGTTCATTGAATAAATAATTCCATAACCAAAATTATACAAATTGAATTTTTCTTCCCAAATACCAACATAATTTTTTTATGACAATAATTGGTTTAGCATAATAAAACAAAATTTTATGTATATTAAACATTTAGGATATAACATTTTCCATAAAATCTAACTATGTTTCATACATATCTTTATAATATTAACTACAAAATGTAAATCATTACAATAATCATATTTTTATATTATCTTTTTCATCACTTTGATTATGTTTTTATGCATAATTCTTTGTCATTCATCCTAGAATGAATTCAATAAATATCCAAATATAATACTATGGTTTCCAAAATTCTATTTTTCATGGGTAAGTGTAGTGTCCCAACCCAACCACACCAAACACTAGAGAAGCCATCCCAAGAATTCACATACAACCATCAAGGTTTTTAGCACCCTTTCCACTAAGTTTGTGAGATCAAATCCAAATCCCACCATAATCCTTACCTTACTTCTTGTTCACATTTAACAACATATGAAACTACTTGATTGAGGTCTTTCATTACTCCTTTAGAGTGTAATATAAATTCCAATCATGTTAAAAATTAGAATATTCATTATAGAACATTTTTCCAAGTGAAAAATCCATTACATAAACATATTGTCCTTTTATTTATAAGCCAACATGTACTTGTATTACATAAAGTATAGACTTGATATAATTCATAAGAATCCAACTTTTAGGACCAATTGGTACATCACAAGGCTACAATAAGGAATTTACACATGGGTTATTTTTACAAAAACCTTCAAGAAGTGGGTAGGTTAAAAACTAATCCATAAGGTGTCCATTATGCATGAGGATATCATGGAAAACTTGTGGTACACATGGTGCACACACCCAAAATAATTAGGTGACTACCTTGATCAAAGTGGAAAAGTGGATTTTTAGCCTATGAGAGACTCCACTTCCTAACTCGTACCTAATATAAATCAATGTAGATATAATTAGTATCTACCTTCAACCACACACTTGCATCAATTTTCATTACTAAAGAAATGACATAGGATTACACTACATAATACAAACACCATACCTTGACAGATGCAGTTAATAGAGGATAATTTCAAAATGGAAAATTACATCATATTACTTAATAATAATAGGTTAAAAACATAAGTTCACTCTTTTTCTACTACATGTACATGAAATACTTATGTAATAATGTTTGATAACATAGAAAAATTACAAAGTTTACATGGTTTTATAGAATCACATATGACATCAAGGTTTACAAAACATATAATAGTTTTACATGAAATGAAAGAACCACATGGAATAGGATACATATGTTTATTTTGATATTTTGATCATTTATGCCAAGGTATTTTCACATCACAATAGTTAAATACACTTGTTGGTGAAGAAAAAGTCTATATAATTTCCATCAGTTCAATCAATGTTCAAATGTCATCTTATATGACATCAAATATCTACCATGTATTACAGTATGCTCAATTCCAAGGATTCAATTTTATCAACACCTTCTTTCAAGGAAGGGTGTATTCCAATATATCCCATTTATATACATCCATGAGTTTCAAAAAGTTACCAACAATATTCACTCTTCATGGATTAGATGGGTCAAAATACTCATTAATAATAAGAGATCTCCAAAATTTTCCAACTTATGCAATCAAGTCAATGATACCCCAATTATCATATGAGGTATCATCTCAACAAGCCATCATTAGACACTAGGAATTTGTCTTTTTATTTCTAAAAACAACATTGTTAGATCTTGATTTCCTCACTAAATCTGATTTGCTCATTAAATACATATTAATGGGGTTAAGGATGGTTAATTAATATTCTAGAAAATTATTTGCATTTATGCTAATGTATGAAAAGACATATAATTATTATTTTGTGTGATTCATTACTTATTATTTAGATGTACATGAGTTTCATATATATATTAAACATGATCAATCAATATGATTATGCTTTAACAAAATTTTAATTGATTATTATTGCTATGAGATAACTATCATTTACATTTGTGAGGTAGATGCATTGGATAGTAAACTTTAGTCATATAAAATGTCAAAATTGGTAGCTTGAGTGTGGCTTGTGATACCTAACCCATAGGTCCCTCTTGTATAATCTCATGACCATTCTAGATACCTTTTTAATTATTCCCAGTCATCCCAAGCTTTCCAAATGATCATTCCATCTCATCTAGGTAGAATTTTCTAGGCCAATCCTATCCCCTAGGTCCCACACTTGTAGGATAGAAGCACCCACATTGGACTATAGAACCAGACCCTAGGGTGTCCTACTTTGGTGCTCTTGTCCAATTACATTTTGAGATCGAATAGTTATTTACTTCTAGTTCTTATCCTTCATCTTGTTAGCTTAGTGTGAATACATTTGACACATGACCAATATATCTCTATAAAATTTCATTTATAAGGGGGTTGGAAAATATTATGAAACAAGCAAGAATACAAGAAAAACCATTAAGGAAAATTTACCTATTCTATACATACAACCAGCCAATACATCTACAGACATATCCAAATCCTCACACTATTTTGTAACCACCTTAAGCACACCTGGTTTAGAAGTTTTGCATCTACATTCACTCTATTCTACAAATCACAATAAGTGGGATAATTACATATGGATTGATCCCTCTTTAGATTATTGGTATGTATGTAATGTGCCCACATAAGCCATGTGGATATATGTTCAGTGCATCTTATAGACACTAACACCCCACTTTCTTTCTCAAGTTCTATCAAATCACAATGAAGTATAGGGTTTGAAAACTAAATCACCTCTATAAGGAGTCTCATAAAATTTGAGTAGTCAAGATTTCACAAGTAAGATCACACAGGGATAATGAATAAAACCTAGAAACTCAAGTCTATATGAGAATTTTGGACAAAAACGACAAAAGAGGATAACAATGTCAGACAGTAGGGTATCTTAATTGAGTAGTCCTATCCTTTCACAAAACAAAATTTAGATCCTAATTTACAACACTATCACAGTCCTACATAACCAATATCAGACCATGTAATATTCATTTCAACTCATTTTAAACTAAGTCTAATTTTATCCATATTTATTGCCATTTATAAACATGTTAAAAAAATAAATAAATAATACAAATTAGTGGTTAAATTATTTTAATATTATTTATTGATTTAGTCAACCTAGACCTTTAACTAAATTAGGAATAAGACACCAATATTCTCAAAACTATAAAACTATATGGTGAACCTGACTTACTTTGTTCATCCATAAACACCCTAGAAACCCTAGGGAAAATACCTTCCTAATTTTTCCAATATTTATCTAATTTTTTACTTGCATACTTAAATAAAAAATTCACATTAGTTTTTAAAATTCCATAGTAATTTGAATAAATCATTTTCTTCCAAACCCTAGTTGAATTTACTAGGTCACTTTAAATCAAGAGTTTTTCCAATATTTTTTTGATTTTTTACCTACACACTTAAATATAAAATTTAATTTTATTTTAAAATTCCGTAGTAATTTAAAAATATATATTTTAAATTCAAAACCCTAGTTGCATATACTAGGTCTCATTATTTTTGAGGTATTACCTTATATGTTTGTGAGCATCATATCCTTTTTATGCATTTTATATTTTGATATTTTTATTAATTTACATTCCCTATATTCATTACTTTCCTTCCATAGCACTTTGATTATTACAAATTATTACTGAAAATTCAATAAATTTCAATTTGTCTTCCTACTTTAACAATGGCCCAATACACCAATTTTGATGAAACTAATAAAAGGGAACTTCAAGAACTCTTAACTAAACACCATAAAATGAAAGATGATATGATTAAATACTACAAAAAGGAAAAAATAAAATAATGGTCAATCCTCTCAAACCATAGAGCAAGTAGTTAAAAATAACACTACGGGGGTAACTATGTCTCAATAACCCCCTATAAAAGCCCAACCTTTCCATGAGGCACCACCAATTATGGCTAGTACATCTTTGTCTCATGATGTGGTAGCCCTTTTTCAAGAGATAAAATCTCTTCAATTGAAGGTGCTACATCTTGAGCAAGGTGATTATAGACCAACGTAGGATTTGGATTCTTTTACTCTACTGCATACACCATTGGCATGCCATATTGATTCGACACCCTTTCCACCAAGTTTTTTTCAACCCTAGATCACTCTATATAATGGAAAGGGTGATCTAGTGACACATTTTAGATATTTTCATGCATCATGATTGGAATATTTGCCAAATCACTAGATACTAACCAAGCTATTTCCATGGAATCTAAAGGATTATGCTTTACAATGGTTCTATAATCTATCCAATCAGTTAATCAATGTATTCAATCCTTTATCTAACATGTTCCTAGCCATTTTAGCATTAATATTACTGATAAGGTTTACTATGCCAAAGTTACACCATAGAAACAAAGATCAAATGAACATCTCACATATTATGTTTTTTGATATAAGACTATCTTGGCTAAGATGACTATCTCCATGATGAATGAAGAGTTAAAATATATCTTCAAATAGAGTATTCTACTAGCTTTACATGAATAAATAATGTTCAAAAGGTTCCATTCCTTCACTAAGTTATGTCATACACTAAAGTAAATGGAAGTAAAATTAATTTTCAATGGGTAAACTCAAGTACAGAAGTATATTAGAAACAATAAACAAGAGTAACAACAAAATCCCATACAAAGTCAAGGTCAATGATAACAAAAGTCAAAATAAACCTACAGTTAATGCAATTTTAGATCCCCCTCGTTGAGTGGTTTTATCATCACCTCCTTCGCAAACCTTTACTAATCTACCAATTTCTCTAATGAGATTTTTATAGTAGCTTTTGGAATGTAATATCATATCTCTCCTTCCTATTCAAGAATTTGATCCAAAAAATCTTGTTTCATGAGCATATGATCAAAATACATTTTGTGACTTTCACAAGGTACTAGAACATTAAAAAAATAGATGCATCAATTTGAAACACAAGATACATGACTTGATACATGGAAATCTTATTGGTCTTGACACTCTAGTTAAGACTCTGTAGGCACAAAAAACACAAGACAAGGATTTAAAAAAATTCTTAGATCATTTTTCATAACATTATAAATAGGAGATAGGGGACACATCAAGTTTTCACCATGCATATCATGCACATCTACCACTAGCTACATAAAGGAAACCTTCCATTTAATCACATCCCTTGAGTAAAACAATTGGTGTGTACAAATCTAGAGTTCTAGCTAGACCTTTGATCTCCTTCTTAGAGAAGGATATAGTTGAAGATGATTCAAATTATCATGCACTCTTTATCAGAGCTTAAATTCATAATATTATTATAGATAATGGATCTAGTGTAAACATGTGCATTATGACATATTGTAGAATTTTGGATATTAAGAGTAGGAAATTACCCCAATGGATAATTATTAGTGGATTCAGTGGGCACATACATAGTTCATTAGGTGAGATGGTACTTCATTTAAGGTTGGTCCAACACATGTAAACACATCATTTACTAGACTTCTTAGTGTAAGAGTCTTAAATATGTTTCTTGGATAAGCATGGATTTATAAACTTTGAATAGTACCTTATACAGTTCATAGATGATTGAAATTTATTCACACTAATCAGGTTGTTATAGTTGGTAGATTTTTGTATGAGTTACTACTCCCCACCAGAGCCATCTTATACTTTGTAGTCACTAGTTTCAAATCCACCACTAGTTTTAGTTTCTCCACCAGTTATAGTTCTTCTTCTCGTTCAAATTTAGACATAGTCAAGGCCTTCATCACCAAGATAGAGAGTTCATATACTTCCATAGAGGCCTTTATTAGAGAAACCATAGTTTCATAATTCTAGATAGCTTCTAGCCATAGTGTTCACATCTAGGGTAGTATCTTTGAGGTCCCATACCTTTACACATAGAGCATATGTTTAGAGATCTTCTCCTACCACTATATGGGTCCCTAATAACCCCACAATTACATCCACTTCTTACCATTATAGAGGGACTCCATAGTTGATTTCTACTTTAGAAATTTCAAAGTATTTATATCATACACAACTTTCAGAGTTATAGTCTCAGCCTCGCCATCATGACTCACAATCACACACGATCCCTCTCCACATTATAGGAAACCATGATAGGGAGCCTCTCATGAGACTCATCAGTTAGTATTGCTTACTTTCAATTATTTGTACATATCTTATTTTTAGTTATTTTTACATAGTTTATTTACGATTGTTTATACATAACTCAAAATTCCAAAAATACCAAAAACATTACAAAATTTTAAAATACCAAAAACATTCAAATAGCTCAAAATACTAGAAACATTTCAATTGTATTCATTATCTATGCTTTACATTTACAATACCATGCTAGACTTACATTTTTCTTTTTTATGCTATTGTCTGTCGATTTATCTACAATACCATACTTCACTTGATCCTCTTTGAGTGTGTGCAATGACTTCCAAATACTTGATTTCTTCAATATACCCATTGAGGAGGCATCCTTATTCATAAGTTTGAGACACATATTGATATATCTACCCATTAGGGACATCTTATACATGAATACACCATCCAAGTTATGTCATTCTTACACCACACACTCTAATTATCATGTTGATGTACATTACTTACTAGATTACATAGATTATTCTATTGACACTCACTAGCATAAAATACTTGTGTATTTCTTAGCATATACCTAGTCTTGTACTACATGTATTTCATAATTTCACTCCTTGATTTGATTAGTTAGATGTGATTGTATTCTCAATATATACCTTCTTTCCTTTTTTTCTTTGCATAGATAGATATGATGACATTTCTTAGTTCCTATTCTATGTCTTGTGTGTGCCTTAAGACATTTTCCATTGTATTTTATTTTTACTCCTATATGTGCCTTTGTCCCTTGTGCCAACTTTTCTTGTTTCATTTGTATGTATATGTGGAATTTGAATATGCCTTGTATGGTTGTTTTATAGATTAGCTACATGTGCCTATGTCCCTTGTTTTCATAGCCTCTTGGACAATTTTGTATGCTTATTTCTTCTTGTCTTGCATGCTTGTGTTCTTATTTTTTTCTTAATTATTTGAAATGTCATGATCCACATTATGCATTCTCTTTCTTTCTTGGATGCCATGATGGACATCATGCTCCATCCCTCCTCGACAACTAACAACTAATAACTATAAAATAAAAAGTAACAACTAACAACTAACTATACTTCAAATTTTAGTTAACTATATTGCACATGTTATTACATTGTTACATATATCTAGGGATACCCCTATTTATTTAACAATCTCCATTACAAATAATGTTATATCCTGAGATATCTTGTTGATTATCATTGATATATCATGTATTTTCATAGCATAACATACTTGTAGGGATATTTCTTCTAAGGGAAGTCATTGTAGGGTCTTCATTCATACCCTTAAAAGAGGCGAAAATAAACAAGATTTTTTGTCATAGAGATCAGAGCCTTTAATCAGTCAAAAATCAACTTTTAGAATACCCAAAATAGTAATAAGAGTTCAAAATAGGTAGAATAAACTAGACAGGTAGTGATAATTACACAATAGTCTTCAAAATCAACACAAGACAAGATCATAAAGTTTGGACTATAGAAACAAATATCAAGGTGTCATATTTTAACACTCCTATCCAGATAGTGTAAAAACTAATTTTCCAAAACTAGATAAAAAGGTAAGACTAGTTATAGTTTTATCAACAATAGTTTAGTTCAAAATCAGTAGTTTTAGTATAGTATTTCTCAAAGAATATAGATATAAGGGGAATCATGTGTGGCATGATGGCTCTCATTTATAGTTTTAGATATGATATTTGGTATAACTTCTAGATCAAAATCCATGTTATAGACACCAATGATTGGAGGAAAAGTACATGGAACATTTTCTTTCTCTTTTTTATAGTTTATGGCATTACCCAAGCCTTCTCAGTAGTTTCATGCCTTATTCCATATATATGTGGTTGGAATCATTCAAAAGTGGCCTCCATATAAGCCTATTGCCTAGTTTTGGAGTGGCTTTCATACAAGTCTAATCTCCACCTTTTGTATGTGACCAAGAGTGGCCTAGTTTTCAGTGCACATTTGGCTATCCATGCCACATTGTTAGATTATAGAACATTCATGGGATTCAATAGCCATATAATATGACACACATTTCATACTAGTATTAGTTCATAGCTTCACTTCATGAATAAATTATGGAGACAAAGGACTAGCTAGCCTTTATATTCTTGAACCACCTACTCATAAGGATTGGACACATAATCTAAACAGTGATTAACATAAACATGATCACATAGCTTCACTTAGTGGGTGATGATAGAGCTAAAGGGATAGCCTTTGTATCCTAAAGCTAATCTCAAGTAATTGAGAACTTATCTTTGTTTATGATATTACTCTTGGTATAATGTAATTTAGCACATACCTATCATCACTCAGTATCACCATAGGTTTTGTATTTGTTTGTGTACTTGGTGAGGTGTATTTATTTATTTCTCTTCCTCTATCTTTTACCTAGATTTTATACATTTTTACTTTAGACATAACATGTCTAGTAAGAACTAATCTACTCTTGATTTTCTTTTGTAGATTTACACTTCATAATGTACTCTCTCTATGCACACCCAATAACACACAGCTTCACAAGCTTCACCCTTGTATGTAATTTTAGGTACACTTTCTACTTTTCCTTTATCCTAGTATTTCACTTTGTTGCATCACTAGAATAAAGGGGGAAAGTGTAGTCATATAAAATGTCAAAATTGGTATCTTGAGTGTGGCTTGTGACACCCAACCCATAGATCCCTCTTGCATTCTTTCATGGCCCTTCAAGAAACCTTTTTACTTATTCCCAATCATATTGAGATTTCAAATGATTATTCTACCTCATCCATGTAGCATTGACCAAGCCAATCCTATTTCCCTAGGTCCCACACCTATAGGACAATATCACACAACTTGGACTATAGATTTGAACCCTAGGGTGTCTTATTTTAACACTGTTGTCTAATTGTATTATGAGATCTAAGGGTTATTTCCTTCCAATTCTTATCATTTATCTTGCCAACCTAGCATGAATACATTCAACCCATGACTAATAGATCTTTGTAAAATCCCATTCAAAGCTCATTTAGAAGGGGGTTGGAAAATATTATAAAGTAATCAAGAATAATAGCAAAACCACTAAGGTAAATTTCCATATTCTCTACATAGAACCATATAATATAGATACAAGAATATGAAAATTCTCACACCAGTCTATAACCACCTCAATGACTCCCGATTTATCATTTTCTAATCTACATTCACACTATTTCATAAAGCACATTTAGTGGGAGAACTACATATGGCTTGATCCCTCTTTAGAGTATTAGTATGCAGGTAGTGTGCCCACACAATGGGTGTGGATACATGTTTAGTGCGTGTTACACACACTAACCCCCCATTTAATTCTTGAGTTTTATCAAATCATAATTAATTCTAGGATTTGAAGACTAAATCAGCTCTATAAGGAGTTTCATAGACATTCAACAATCAAAATTTCATAGGCGAGCTAATGCAAGGATAACAAATAAAACCTACAAATCTTAGGTTTTTGTGAGTAGTTTGGACAATAGTGGTAAAAGAGGATAATAGTACCATACTCTAGGGTGTTCTATTTAAGTGGTCCTATCATTTCATAAAACAAAAGTTAGATCATGATTTAATGGACTATCCTAGTCATGTACAACTAATATCAGACCTTGAAATAGTTGTTTCAATTCATTTTAAGCTAAGTCGTATTTTCTCCATATTTATTTTTATTTATAGAAAGGTTAAAAATATAAATAAATTATACAAATTAGTGGTAAATCTATTTCAATATTATTTATGTATTTAGTTAACCTATATCTTTAATTAAATTAGGAATAAGACACCAATATTCATAAAACTATTAAATCATACACTCTCCACACAAATATAGAGAGAGATTATCCTCAGGGAGGGTGTTATAGATGAGTATATTGGGGGTGGATATATTTGACAAGAAACCATGCACAAACCATGTATTAAATTTAAATGCATGTTATTTACGAGTGAATAGATATATGTTTGCTCTAATTTTAGTTGTGTTTGGTTATTTTGTGCTTAATAATGTTTTCTAGTTTTGATCTATGAGTGGATGTAATTGTGGTCATGTTTGTAGTTTTTTTTGTTCTTATGATTGTGATGTTGATACCATTGCATACTATTATAGTTATATATGTCTTTTCAGATGGCATTATTTATTTATTTTTTATTTCATGCCTCCTTAATAGCGTGTACCTATAATCAATCAACATAAAAAGTATCATAAGAAAAGAATATAAATGACATGGAAATATATTATAGTTTGTAGCTCATTTATCAAGTTGATTATATAAACAATAGATAACCTAGACACTAGGTGACATGGTTTTCAATACCCATATGGGTTTGAATTAAGCATGAAACTTTATATTGTTTAATGATAAAAAAATTTATATGCATTCATATAATTGAAATAATTAGTATGTTTATTGACATTGTTTATCAACAATAATTTTTGGAGTTATCATTATGTTTGCTCGATCTTTCCATGCAAAGAGGAAGGAGATAGGGTTTGACTATTAGTTTTGTAGAGATAGCTTACTAACTATGTTTTGTTTAGGGACAAAGTTATAATCTATTAATCATGCCAAGAATTTATGGTGTCATGGAAATTTATTTTTCAAGATTTATTGATAGATAAGGGTTCACCATGAAATTAGGGGTTTCAGGTGGCATGCAAATATTAGTGGAAATGATAAAATATGAAGGGGTTTTTTAAAATGAAGTAGGATGTGGTCAACAAAAAAGATATAGAATAGAAATCATGAACACTTTTTTGTAGTCAAATAAGAAAACCTTAATTAGAGGCATTTAAGAGGTAGGGTTGTTCTTATGATTTATCGTAAAAAGCTATGTTGATGTTATATGATTATTACTGAATGATTAAAGGGTTTTTAATACAATTTTTTTAGGATGTATAATCCTTATTGAGAATCAAATATTTAACCTTGTGGGAGGAGGAATCTCCCACACAAAACTGAATCAATGATTTGACACAAGTATAATATAAATGTGGGTGGTTAGGGTAACTGGTGAAAATGAGTTTCCTTTGTGAATATTATTACATGACCATTTTATTTATTTTTTTCAATCAATGATAAGACTTTATATTATATTTTTTGATAAACAGTTCTATATTGGTATGTAATGAAGGATATGGAATAATTATTATTGTCATATGGTCCATTTGGGTATTTTAAATAAATATGGGGTTTTCATGATTGCTTATATGGTCATGTTTTTTTTTCTTGATGGAATGGATGTGTAATTTAATTTCATCAATATAGCTTAGTGGAAATTATTAGTGTAACATATAGCTGAGAATAGTTTATTTTATACATGGATTTTAACTATGTGTTAGTTATTTAGATCTTTAGGTTTTGACATTTAGTGAATTTCATAGATAAATGGTATAAAACTATGTTTGTCATTTAATATGTTGTTAAATGGTTAGGAATGTATATGGGTAAAACACTATGTTAGTCTATTCAACCCATGATTGTGTATTGTTTGATATTGAAATAATGTTAAAATATATTAGGCATATAGTATATAATGACACTTTTAGGTTTTATATTTATCCTTGAGCATATATATTCATTATTATAATAAATAGGGACATAATTCATAAGATGAACTTATCCTATTACTAAACAATTATGTATGTGTGATGATTTGCATCAACTCATGTGAGTTGTTAAGTTGGTTGTGTTAGATTGTATGGGCAATGATTGAGCTTAGAAATTTATAAAAAATATTTGATGTTTAAACTATATAGATGACATAAATGTTTAATAAAGTGGTCAAATTTGTGATGAATAATTTACAATGAGTTGATGTACCATATGGTACATAACAAATTATTCACATTTAAAGTTATATGTCTTAATGCATTTTATTGAGACATTAAATGTTGTGTGGTGTATATGATCAAAGTAATAAAATAAAGGAGGTTAGTAGAGTCTTATTTCAAGTAACAAGACTTAATAAAAACACACTAACACTAATACTTACAATCCTAGATCTTAACAGTGAGCTTAATGAACTAAAATAAATTAAAAGCACAACTAAAATGAAAAAGACACATAATCTCTTACCTTAATTAAGAACATAAAATTATTTTATTGAGTGGCTTGTTTAGTTTGTGCATCAAAGAGTCTTTCATATTGGAGGTTGTGTAGTTGCTTCTCTCTTTAGCACCATGGCTTGTGTTGGTTTGATGTAGCTTGGATCAAGATTTTGGCATTATAACCTTGCTTGTAACAAAATGGGAATTATAAAATTATATAAAAATAGATTTGAGGTCATTTTTTCATGATAACTTTGCAACAAAATATCTCAAAATTCAATAGGCAAGGAATTGTATTTATGGAAAATAGATTTAAACCCAACCCAATGTGAGTTAAGTTAGAGTTTAAACATTGAATGAGTTCAAACATAACCTAAGTGAGTCAAGACTAACCCTAGTAGATTTAATAGTTTTCAAGTGACAATTATTTTCAATGAATAGGCATGGGTCTCCCAAATAACTTATTTTAGGATATTTCCAAAAAGCTTGACAACTCACAAACGTCATGATGAAAGGCTAGGATATTTGAATTTTTGAATTTCCTTTTTTAGTTATTAATTAATTACACATGGATTATTAAAATAGGTTATTAATTTTTTTTCAGATTATTAATTATTTCTAATTTAACCATTTAACTCTTTCTAGATTTGATATTTGTTCATGTTCCCCACTTAATAGGTTCATAGGCCAAATTGATCATTTTGATGATGCATGATGATTAGGGATGAATTTATGAGAGGTTATTGTTACATACAATAGGATACAACAATTAGGAATACATCAACATAATTTTGAGATTTGATGAATGATTCATAATAAAATTTGGGGTATTTAGTGATTTTTAGGATTACTTTACAATGGTTGGTAGTAATCAGTCTGAAGTTTGGTCAAAAGCTAGTTATGTCTAGTTTTAGGTGTTTATAATTTTCCCCTATTTGGGAATATGTTTCAAGTTATAAGCACAATAATTTATTATAAAATAATTAAATAATCCAAAGAGAAGATAATTATTGAAGAAAAGGATGCAAATAACATTTGGGAAGATTATAATGATGCCCCCTTGAGGGAGTGACCATCACATAGGTTTGATGGATGGTACCTAAAACAAATCAAGAATAATAATGAAATTAATCCATGGGTGAGATTAATCAAAATGAGAAAATGATTGCATGAAATGATTTAAAAATCAATGATTTTCCCAAAGGTAGTCATAATTACTAATAAAGGTTGAGATACTGATTTACCCAAAGGTAGTTATAATCTTTGACACAAGCATATGCCCTAGTTAGGGTTGATGAGTCAAAATTATGATTATCCTATAGGTGGTTATAATCATTAAGATTACCTAGAATAAAAAAAATATTTTTGATTGCGCCCTAGTAGGGTAGATTGGTAAGCATAGCTCAATGATATAATATATCATAGATTAAATATGAGCGAGTGCAAACGTAGATGTAAAGATCTAATGACTGAAGATGCCACAAATAACCAAGCATATGAGGATGTATAAAGTGATGAAAGAGATGAAAGAGAGGAATAAGAGAATAAATAGTTAAGTAATGGAATTTTTTTGGTTGTACCTATCAATGTAGAGATGTTTATCTTTATTAACATTGATACAACTAGAATGGTCAAAGAGTTGATTTGATCAAGGGTGGGAGGATTTACAAAGTGTACTAAGGAGAAAATTATGTAGCTCCATTACTTTTAAGACTTATTGGTATGATTTTTGTTAGAGCATGTGTTCGTATGTATCATTATATAAAACACTAAGACAATGTAGGCAAACTATGCACAAGGATTGGCTCTTGATCCAATAAATAATTGAAAATAAAGAACCTATGATAAAAAGAAATGATGACCATGTTGACATATGAATATGGATAGACTCAAGAATAATGTGTAAGGAATCACCTAATGAACACATATAAACTGAGTCGAGGCACAGTAATGAAAGCAAACACACATGTAAGCAAGCAAACAAACAACCAACAAAATAAATAGACAAAAATTGAAAGTAAAAGTAACAAAAAACATCATAAAAATAGTTTTAACCTAGTAGTGTGGATTGAGGATGACTAACTAGGCTTAGATAGGATAAATGTTTTTGGATTTTAAAAATTTTGCATGTTTTTTGAATTTTGAGGTATCTTAATTTGTTAAAGATTGACAAGATACCATTCATAAATAGAGAGAGAGAGTTTCCTTAAGTTACTCACAAAATGATGAGAGCATATGGAAAAGAGGGATTGAGTTGCCCTTAATGTGAATTGATAATGGCCTACATAGTCCCATTAGGTCATCAAGTCACAATAGTTCCACCAACACAAAATGCAAGGAGAACTGATTAGATCATAAAAAGTTCTAAAATTTATACCTAACGATAAGGCAAATGATAATAGTAATGTAAAAGTGATACAACAATTCATGGTAAAGGTGATGTTCCTAATTTTCCCATAGGTGGTTATAATTAGAAAATAACAACATACATTTATGATACTACTTTTCCCATAGGTTGTTATAATTAGAAACATAAGGTATACTACTTATTTTACCATAAATGGTTATAATCAATAGCACTAGTCAAATGTGAATGAAAGATAACTTGATAGATTGATTATCACATAATTTTCATAGACTATCATTTAAACAAAAAATTCTAAAATTAGATCAAAATCTCCTCATGAAAAGTGTGACAAAAACCAAAGAAACAAAGATAAAACAGGGGTTGGGTAGGATGGCTAAAAACAAGATTTGGCCTAATAGGGATGGCATGGTAAAATGGCATATGATACAACATAAATAATATGGCAATGTGGAAATTGGCTATAATGGTAAGAGGGTTACCCCAGGTGACAAGGAAAATGCAAGGTACAAAGTAATGGCATGGTAAATGAAAAAAATGAAAATGATAAGGTGAATGTCTTTGGCCAAGGTACGGGTATGTTGTTCTTGCTGATGTGGAGATGCATACCCTGATCAACATATGATACAACTAGAAGAATCAATCATGGATATTTATAGCCCACACCTCTTTTGAATAGTTGCTCTATCAAGAACCTATCATATATTTGGATGTAAATGATGTTGTTTTGATCTTCATTAATCATTGATTCTATTTATCCCAAACATCAAGACAAGGTATATTTTTAGCATTTACAAATGAAAGTGTTGCAAGGGATGGTAAATATGGATAACTAATGGATGATAGGTCTATTTTGAAAATGTAAAGGTGGATGATAATGGATTTCATAATGGTTAGATGATAAACGAAGATTGGTATTTTTAGGCACACACAATATTGTTGATTTTTTATTTGACATAAATTTGGTTATGTGGGGATGAATACCTTTGAATATGCTCTTGATAAGAGCATCATATTTTTATATTGTTTGGTCCTAAGAGTGTCTACCATCTGATTATGTTGTAGATTGGAAGGTAGATTGATTTTTATTTTTATGTCTTCATCAAGTAGTGAAGAAATATTGTGCTCAACTATTGGTTCTTTAATGAGGTTTTCACCAATGAAGTTGTATTGATTGTCTTCTGTCACCTATGAAAAGGTTTCACTATGTAATATTGACTTTTAAATTTGATTGTCTTTTAGTGCCTAATAAAAGGTTTCACTAGAAGATGATGAGATTGAAATTTGATTATCCCCTAACTCAATCAAAAATGTTTCACTAAGAGATTGTTATTCTTATACATGAATTTTTTCCTATCCTTCCTAATATTTTACAATTTATATGTCACCATGGATGTAGTTTAATAAGGTGTGATTATGTCAGTCCCAATCTACACTTATGGGAGGTGGAAGGTCAATATAATGTCTAGGTTGGTTGCTGGTAATGGCATGTGTAACAGTAATGGAATGAGGAGAGGCATCACAATCCTAATAGAAGATACTAGAATAAATAGTGTCAAATATTAATTAATCATCCTAAAAAACCATATAAGGATAAAAATATACTCAAATTAATCTGCAGGCCATGTGTAGCCAATGTTGTAACAACCACAAACATGTTTTGATTCTAAAGTTGAGTTTGAATGAAATGAATATGAATCCAATGTTGAGATTGAAATTTCATAGATTTTTGATGCTAAATTTTATGTTGGTTAGAAATAAAACCTAACTTCAATGTTGATTCTTCATATGGTTTGGACACTATTACAATGGTGTCTTGTTAAATTTTTGGTATGGGACAAGTAATGGCCTGTGATGGCATAATGGGATCCATAGAGATTAGTTTGTCAAAGTGAGACTCCTCAATAATGGGTAAAAGGCTAAGAGATAACTCCATAGAGACTACCTTATCAAGTGGAGGCTCTTTAAAAATAGGCATATGGTTGAGATAATGATTTCCCTAAAGGCAATTATAATCATTAAGAAGTGAATTACTAAGGACTCATTTGTTAGAGTGAGACTCCTTAATAGTTATAATAGGATAAAAAGGTGATTAATCACATGATAAATTATCATAAATGGTTGGTTTAACAAAAACATCATGGCTTGGTTGGTTCTCTTGGACTTTATTTATAAGTAGTTGTAAAGTACCAATTTTTAAAATATCTTGGTCCTCAAATGATTAGCTTAGTTAGGGCTGGATGATTGGAAAGGATATTATAAATTTGGGAATGGTTGTAAATGGTTTAAGGATGTCCAAAAATTAGTTAATTATAGGCTTCAAAAATGTTGGTTTATGTCTTAGGATGGTAACTATTACCCATAAAGTTGTGGTTTCACAACTTTGCTGGGAGAATGAGTTATCATATGTAGAATGGCCTAGAATGGTAATGGTAGGGCATTTCAAATATTCGTTGTTATAATGAGCCAAAGGATGAGTTATTAATATATAAATGGTAGGTCATTTTGGAACTTGGTTTCTTATAGAAGCTAAAAGATGAGGACCTAGTATATAAATGTTATTCCTTGGATGTTATGGAGCTTGGTGGGTCATGCAGTCTAAAGGAGGGTTAATTTTATAGGTGGGGAATTATATTCCATGATTGTTGATATGGATAACATCCTAAATCAACAAAGAAATAAGGTATTACCACATTTTTCACATGGGGATCTTGGATTTATTCCCTAAATTGAGGATTATAAAGAAGATGAAAATCCATCTCATAAACCATTTCCTCACCATAGGGGTCTTAAAAAAAATTTAATTTGTGTGGATATTATATAATAATTTATATTTTACCTATTTCTACCATAAGTGTAATGAGACATATCCACATCAATGATGAAATCTCTATAAAAGGATTAGAGTTCTTTAAACTATTAAAAATGATGTCCAAAGGACAAAAGATTCAAACTTGGTCTAACTTGGTTGAGGGAATGGATTTATATCTCCAATATGGTTTATGATAAAACTTGGTTTAAAATATTATAACATCAAATGTCTCACACACAAAAGGTTAAGTCGGTGAATAAAAACTATCATGCCAAACTCTAGATTCAAATCATTCTAAATAAGTCTAATCTAGGAAAATAAAAGTTGCTAGGTTTTTTCTCTAAATGTGACATCAAAAGCAAGGCTCAAATCAAGGAACATGATAATACATTTCTCAAAACATGCAAAAATTCTAGACTTAAAAACAAGGTGAGATTTAATCTAACAAATTTGGAACACTTTGGCATAGAGTAGGCATATAGAATCAAATATGAACTTGGTCAATTGGCATAAGGCATGAAACAAAAAGCACTTCGAGATAGAACATTTTATCTAAAATAAAGTCACAAACCATAGTTTTCAAATTTGGGTAAAGAATTAACCTAAGTTGCACAACCCAAAAGACAAAGACCAATGTCAAGGCCTAAATTATATAAGGCATAAATATAAATCAATCAATGTTTAAATTTGAACTTAGTGAGTTTAATAAAAAAAATCAACTTAGGAAAACTAGGATTCATAAAAAAAACACAATCTAGACACAAATAAATGACATAATGATAGTAGGTAAAGATCTTAAAGGCACACATGGATTAGTTTATAATTGTAATTTGACACAAGGAAATTAAGTCTAAAAAATGAATCAAGTAGTGTAATGATGTTATCATACTCTATACATATGATCAATGGTTTATTTCAAGACTCCAAGTCAAAAAGGATGAAAATTAATTGGTTCACATAGCATTACCCTTTTTAATCAAATGATACACCTAACAGTTTTGACAAAATGTTGAAGGTAAATGTATGGTGTCAAATGAATAACATGGCACCTCCTTAAATAATGGAATGATGTGACCATAAGACTCATTTAGACATGACATAAGAAAACAAATGGTTTTAGACTCAAAGACAAAGAAGGTAAAGGAAAAATACCAAATATAACTAAGTATAATGTCGAAAGCTCTAACATTGAGAAAGTTACATTATATTTCTAAATTCCATCTATATACATGATCTTGGGAGGTTTTTAATTTTTAATCCCTAAATAAAATCACAAGAAGTAGTAAGGTTTTTACACCCCTTTCTCCAAAGAGATTGTATGATGGCATATAACTTCAAGATACTTTCCTTGCATTGAAAATATATCTATAGCAAGAGGGATTATTATAAAACTTAAAATTCTAACCATCTAGATGGTCCCAAGTATGATTAACACTAGATATTCCTCATGTAAATTGAGTTCATACTAGTTAACTTACTTCTCAAGGTTTTATTCCTTTGCATAGTGATTCCATCTATGTACTTATTAGTGGGATCCCCCGATTAACCAGACCTAACTTAGATTTTCATTAGGATTAGAGAGGTTAGCTACTCAACCCCTAATAATTTTAGTATGCATGCCTTAATTTATATACTCCACCATGGAGTGGGGTTGAAACAATGTTGGGAGATGAAAATCTAAGTCAAAATTTCCCTAAATAACTCATGAGGAGGAGATGAAATCTCACTCATAATCCAAGTTACATAAAATAAATGACCAAGAGAAAACACTTTAGAGGTTATGTTTAGGTCACTAAAACCATACAGGTTTTGGGTAGAGCCCTAACAATGTTATTTTAATTTCTTGTACAAAGGCACATATTATATAAAGAAGAACTTTTGGTTAGCCAAGCTCCCTAAATGGGATGGTGGAGATACACATAGCCTTCATTTATGAAAAAATAAATAAGTATAAAATGATCTAGCATAAAACAAAACACTTCAAAGAATTTACAACTTAAGTGAATTTTTATTTTATGCATCAAATTGAGATGTTTGAAATGTTTTTGCCTCCTTAGACTTAGTTTCAAACTTTGAAAACTTTCCAAAAAATAATACAAGCATAAAAAAAAAAAAAAAAATCTTTTTAAACACCAAACAAAACGTTCAAGAATTAATGAATTTCAAATTTGTGCCTCTTTCCTACTTAGGTATTAATCTTTTTAGAGGTTTTTTTATATTATGTGAAACATTTATGAAAATTTAAGGTAAATTGATATAATATTATGAAAATTTAGGGGAAAATACATGATTTTAAAAAAATCATCAAATTTTTTTTTGGATGACCGCAAACAAAGCTCCAAAAGATGGCCTATCAATCTCAGATATACACATAGTGCTAAAATGCAACTAAAAGTATAAAAATGCAACTATAAGTAAAAAACTATATTGTGTGGGTTATGATGTTACCATCTAGAGATAAAAACTATAATTTTACTCAAAAAAATATAACTATAAGTGTAAAAATGTAACTATAAGTGTAAAATCATAACTATACCTATAAAATTGTAACTATATGTGCAAAACCATAACTATAAGTGTAAAAATTCAATTGCAAGTGTAAAAATGCAACTGTGTGAGTTGAAATATTTCTTTCCAAAGAAAAAAACCATGATTACATAGAGTAACCTTGTGACTATTATAAAAACATCCCTTAGCTTCTATTTTGGTCAGCAAGATCACATTTTGACATGAAAATCATTATGGGAGTATTATAAAAGGATTTAAGAGAAACATTGTGGGGTGCATGTACCTTCGAGAATTACATTTGTGATCATAGGAATCCAAGAAGTGAGGTTAGTAGAATGTTAGTTCAAGTAACAAAACTTAATAAAAATAAACAAACACTAACACTTACAAGTATAATCTTAGGGGTGAGCTTAATGAAAAAAACCAAATGAAAAGCACAACTAGAATTAAAAAGACACATAATCTTTTACCTTACTTGAGATCTCCAATTTTTTTTTATTGAGTGGATTATTAGTTTGTGCATCAAAGAGTCTTTGGCAATGAAGGTTGTGTAGCTCCTTCTCTCCTGGCACCATGGCTTGTGTTAGATTGATGTAGCTTGGCTCAATATTTTAAAATTATAAAATTACTTGTAATAAAATGAGAATTATAAAAGTATATCAAAAGAGATTTAAAGTCATTTGTGCATGATAATTTTTCACCAAAATAGTTTAAAATTTAATAGGCAAGGCATTATATTTATAATAAATGGATTTAACCCCAAACCAAGGGGAGTTAAGGTGGATTTTAAACATGAAATGAGTTAAAAACTAACCTAAGTCAAGACTAACCCTATTAGAGTTAATATTTGTCAAGTAATAATGATTTGGAATGAATAGGCATGGGTCTCCAAAATGAGATACTTTAGCATATTTCCAAATATCTTTAGAACTCACAAAGATCAAGATGAAAGGTTAGGATATTTACATTTTTAAATTTCCCTTTTTAGTTATTAATTAATTACACGTGGATAATTAAACTAGGATCTTAATTTGGTTTAGCTTATTAATTAATCCTAATAATCCATTTAGCTCTTTCAATATTTGATATTTGTTCATATGCCCCACTTAATAGGTCCATAGGCCAAATTAATTGTTTTGATGCCACATGATGATTAGGGATGAATCCATGAGAGGTTATTGTTGAATATGATATGATATCCCAATTAGGGATGCCTCAGCATGATGATGAGCTATGACAAATGATACATAAGCAAATTTCAGATGTTTAGTGATTCATAGGCTTAATTTTCAATGGTTGGTATGAATCGGTCTAAAGTCTAGTCGAAAGCCAGTTGTGTCCAGTTTTAGGTGTCTACATTGTAAATGTGAATCATATTTCTGATTTAAAATTGAGTTTATGTTTTATTAATCTTTTAGCTTAGGATAAAATATAAAAATAATACACACACACACACACAAACACATCTATGCATATAATTCTTAAGTAATATGTGTGTGTATATGTCTTTATGGATTATTCATAAAGAGTATGATAATGTCTTTATGTATAATCCATGTGTGTGTGTGTGTGTGTGTGTGTGTGTGTGTGTGTGTGTGTGTGTGTGTGTGTGTGTGTGTGTGTGTGTGTGTGTGTGTGTGTGTGTGTGTGTGTGTGTGTGTGTGTGTGTGTGTGTGTGTATGGATTATACATAAAGACATTACCATACTCTTTATGAATAATCCATAAAGACATGTACACACACACACACACACACACACACACACAGACACAGATCTATGCATATAATTCTTAAGTAATATGTGTGTGTACATGTCTTTATGGATTATTCATAAAGAGTATGGTAACGTCTTTATGTATAATCCATATATATTGGATTATTCATAAAGAGTATGGTAATGTCTTTATGTATAATCCATATATATATATATATGGATTATACATAAAGACATTACCATACTCTTTATGAATAATCCATAAAGACATGTACAAACACATATTACTTAAGAATTATATGCATAGATGTGTTTGTGTGTGTGTGTGTGTGTACACACACACACACACACAAACACAACTATGCATATAAATCTTAAGTAATATGTGTGTGTATGTACATGTCTTTATGGATTATTCATAAAGAGTATGGTAATGGCTTTATGTATAATCCATATATATATATATATATATATATATATATATATATATATATATATATATATATTTATATATATATATAGACACACACACACACACACACATGGATTATATATAAAGACATTATCATACTCTTAATCCATAAAGACATATACACAAACATATTACTTAAGAATTATATGCATAGATGTGTGTGTGTGTGTGTGTGTGTGTGTGTGTGTGTGTGTGTGTGTGTGTGTGTGTGTGTGTGTGTGTGTGTGTGTGTGTGTGTGTGTGTGTGTGTGTGTGTGTGTGTGTGTGTGTGTGTAAGTGGACATATAAAATATATATGTATATGATAATAATTTTTTATGTACATAAATGTTTGTATATAGTGAAAAAATGATTTCATATGAAAACCATGAAGTATTTCACTAGTTCACAATGTGTTTAAATAAATTTTTATTTGATTATGAAATAATTAATTTATGTTTCGACCAAATTAATATTGAGGGTAAGGTATTTGTTTAATATCTTGGAATTTAATGTGAAATTCCTGAATTATTTTTACTTTCATTATAATACCTATACAAAGGGTGATTACACATGAAATTGTAAATACTTAACTATTATAAATATTATTGGTAATTAATTCACTTGTAATAATACTTCATTTTAAAATAGATATTAGGTTTTATTGGAACTTAGGAATCATAACAATAGTTTTTATGTTTTAATTATATAACATGTGATTATTTCATGTTGTTTCTTTTGTTTATCAATATTATGGTATTGTTATTAAAATATGCATGCGAATCCATGGAATCTTTTATATGATTTATTTAGTAAATTCTGGTATGAATGACACTAAGGAAATAATTATGTGAGAAGGTGATCTATTTAATCTTTAAACCATATGAAAACTTTAGCCAAATTAATGTTTATAGTTAAATATTATCATTTCTTCTATTTGATTTATATCTATGATATCATGTTAGAACATAATTACTTATGATATGCTACATGTGATGACTATCTTATAACATACAGGTTCTAGTTAACTTCTTGATACCTTCACCATTATCATCTTCTCATCCATGAAGGGAGGGACATTACCTAGTTGGTAAATTGTGTAGGGCATCTATGGTCTATGGTTAGTGTGGAAAATCACTTTGATGATGTTCCCCCTCTCCTCCAATAGATAATCGATAGAGACTTTTACTCATGATTACATTTTGTATATTGGTGATTTTATGGATACTCATTTATTTCATTGAACAATGTATAGATTTATATACACTATGATGCAAAAAAAGTGAATTATTTTAATATTATTACAGTTAATACTCAAAATATGACTGACATTATTGTATAATTTATTATGTAAAATTTCAAAAGTTACCTAAGATAATTTTTAGCAAATAAAGAATTAATGATGGATGGGTTAGGCAATATTATTTTATGTTTTTGATTTTATCATTATCTAAATGAATCATAATCAAAAAATAATATTAGAAGAATTTAATTAATGATCAAATATATTAACTTATTTGAGAATGATCTGGTTTATATTAATAAATTAAAATAATAATAATAATAATAATAATAATAATAATAATAATAATAATAATAAAAATAATAATAATAATAATAACAATAATAACCTTTTGTGGTTTAAATCCAATGGGGTGTAGCATAATGGTATCATAGCTAAGGATAAAAATATAGGACTTAATGTGTCCACTAATGTATTAGAATTCCATTGTTAATAAAAAAGGATAATGGTGCATGATATATCTATAGGTGAGGTTACTTCAAACACTAACCTTAAAATAGATCTAAATTAATTTTCCACATAATAAGCTATGAAGTTGGATTAGATCCTCATAGCTATGCATGAAATTAGAGATTGATTAACATCCTTAGAGTAATAAGTGTACGTACATGTTGAGGAAATCAATTAGGAATATCTTAAAGATCACCCTGCTAAAATAAATCTCAACAAGAGCATAGGCATGATGAGGTGCCAAAAGATGTGATAGCTTGTGTAGCTATAGAACATGCATAAAACATGAAGAAAATTAATCCTCCTATGTTTGATGTAAATGTGTTAGGGGATGGTGTATAAGCTTGGTTGATGGAAATGGAAAATTACTTTGAGATATGTAATTTCTTAGAACTCACAAAGACAAATTGGTGAGTGTATTAACTTGATGGAGAAGAAATAACATGGTGGTAAAATAAGAAGCTCAAGATGATCCTTGACTCTAATATAACCACATGGGAACAATTTGTAGTTTTTTTTAGATTATGATGGTTTTCCCAATTATATTTTGACCAAAATCTAATAGATTTTTAGAATATAAAGCAAGGAGATATTTCAATCAATGAAAACTGGGAACAATTCACTAAACTCCTAAAATATGTTCCTTAGTGTCAGAAAAACAAAATGTTTCACATATGAAAGTCCATTATGGGATTAAAACCCCAAATTAGATGTGAGGTAAATGTGCATGGACCATATTTGATTTATTATTTATTTAAGGAGTTATGCAAGAGTCAAAGTTGAAGTCTCTTTCTTAGGTTATAAATAAGTTCAATAAGAATTTTGAAGGTTACAAACCCACTCTTTGAAAGAATAACTGTAAAAAGAACTAAAAATTCCAAAAATTAGTTTATGAATCAAAATGGTAAATTCAATAACTTCTCAAGTGGAAAGAAAATGGATGGTGGGTTCAAGACTAGTTTCAAGGGAAACCAACAGTATGAAAGGAAAGGACTACTTGGAGGATGTTTCTTCTATGGGGGTGATACTCAAGCAAGGTCTGAAGGTAAAGTTAAGGGTATTATACTACAAGGAACTTGTCTAGGAAAGTTAGTTTAATGACAAATGCATGTTAAAATTGAAAAATGGTAACGAAGCCAAGGTCAAAGTTGATAGGTGCTTAGTAGAAGATGAGATTAAATCATATGAATTCACATTGGTAGTAGATATTTTTGCAACACCACTAGAATCATATCATGTGATTATATGGGTAAATTGAATTTTTAATCATAAATATAATTTATATTTATATCTTAAAAAGGTATAATGTTAGGATGATTTTGGGAATCAAACTGAGATTTAGGGTGAAAAACTATAGTTGAAACTTAGGTAGATTTTTGTAATTTAGTTTAATAAAGCTCATAAGAAAGGATGTTAGGCATTTATTGTTAAAATAAATGAAATAAATGTATACAATGAATAATACTTTGAGTATTATCCTATTCTTAGGAACTTTCAAGATGTGTTTCCAGAGGAATTGTTGGGTTGCTACCCAAGCAAGAATTTGATTTCACAATTGACATAATACCTAGTTCAAAATTAAAATCCAAACCACCTTATATAATGACAACTACCAAATTGGTTGAGTTGAGATATACACTATAGGAATTATTATCTAAAGTGTTAATTTGGACAAGTGTGTCATAATAGGGTGCACCAAAAGTTTTTGTTAAAAATAAAGATGGTACTCTTCACCAATGTATTGATTATAAGATGTTAAATATGGAAACAATAAAGAACATGTATCATTGCCTCACATTGATGATCTCTTTAATCAAATGTGTAGGTAAATAGTTTTCTCTAAGATATATATTCTAGTGGGGTATCACCAATTAATAATCCAAGAATAATATATCCTAAAAATAGTGTTTTTAACTTAGTATAGTCATTATGAATTTATAGTGTTGCCTTTCAAGTTAACAAATGTTTTGACAACATTCATGAATATCATGAACAATGTGTTTATGGATTATCTAACCATTTTGTGTTAGTTTTTGTGGATTATATCCTCATTTATTCTAAAAGTGAGGAAGGACATATATGACATTTAAAATTGGTTTTGTAGTATTTGCATAAGCATAAACTATATGGTAAGTTGTCTAAATGTGTCTTTTTCTAGAGGAAAGTGAAATATTTGGGACACATTATCTCTATAGATGGAATTTTATTTGATATAGAAAAGATAAGATCCATAATGAAGTGGACAATACCAAAAAATGTGCATGAAGTGAGATGTTTTATGGGGTTAGTAGGATATTACAAGAAATTTGTTCCAAATTTATTAAAAATAGCTAACCCAATTAACTTTATTTAATGGAAGAATAAGAGTTTTATTTGGTCAAAGAAGTTACAAAAAGCCTTAATGAGCTAAAAAGGAGGCTTACTTCAGCACCTATGGTAAGAGTTCATGATCCTAATGGCCAGTTATTATTAGTAATCATAGATGCATCTAGGGATGGTCTTGGGGGAGTTCTTATGCAAGATGGTTCAGTTGTAGCATATGAGTCCAAGAAGTTTGAGTCTAGGAAGTTTAAGTCATATGAGGAAAATTATACCCCACATGATTTATAACATGATGTAATAATGAATTCCTTACAATTTTGGAGGCATTATATGTTGGGAAATCTATTTGAACTCAAAACTGGAAACTTAAGGCTCAACTATATATTCACCCAACTAAACCTAAATTCCTATAAGAGATGATGGATATATTTCTTATCCAACTATGATTTTGATATTAGATACACCAAAGGTAAGGAAAATAGATTTAAAGACACCCTAAGTCATAGAAGATACATAAATGCTTTGGCTACTATCAATACTTTTCATGATCAATTTATTAAATTCTCCCCTAAAGATGGACTCTATGATCATATTAAGAAAGATTTGTCAAAGGATGCTTAGAAACCTAAGTATAAAGGATTAAAATTGGATAATGATGGTCCCTTAAGGTGTAATTCTATAATTTACGTACTTGATAGAGAGAATTTTTGGAGGACAATGCTAAGATAATTACACAATGGCCCTTATTTAGGTCATCCAAGAGTGATTAAGATCATGGTTGAGATAATACCTCTTTATTTATGAAAAGGAATTAAAAAGGATTTAATGGATTTTATGTTAGATTATTTAGATTGTTAATGTGTGAAGGATGAAAATGTGAATCTAGAAGGATTGTTATATACCCATGATATACCAAAATGTAAGTGTCAAGTAATTAGTATGGACCTCATCCAAGCTTTACTATTATCATGAAACTATCATGACATGATCTTGGTGGTAATTAAAAAACTAACCAAGGTAACTCACTTCATATTAGGTAATTAAATTATTGATGAACTAATTCCTATGAAAATATTTTTGAAATAGGTATACAAGTTACATGGATTTTTGGAAAATATAATTTTTGATCGAGATCTAAGAATGACATCTAGGTTTTGGTTAATTCTAAATTAAACTTTAGCCACATAGTTAAAATTTATTACTATATATAATTTATAAATGGATGAATAAATAGAGAGTAAACTAAGTTCAATAAAATATTATTTAAATGTATTACATGGATAATAAATACAAGTGGGAAGTGTATCTTTCACTAGTAGAGTTTTTTTATAAAAGATTTTACCAATCAACATTAAAAATGGCTCCATTTGAAGATTTGTATAAAATTAGATGTTAAACCCCAATTAGTTAGGATAATATTGAAGATAGGGTAGTCTTTGGTCCTAAAATGTTTGCAGAGATGGAGGACTAGGTCAATTCAATTAAGCAAATGTTGTATAAGGCCAATGATATATAGAAAAGTTATGTTAATATAAAAAGGACAACAAGATAGTTTTATGTTGGTGATAAAATATTTCTATGGGTTAAACCTCAGAAGAGTTTGATTAATTTTGGTAAAGCAAAAAATCTTTCACCAAGATATGTAGGACCCTTTGAGGTCTTCGAAGCGGTCAATCTCGTAGAGTATAGGCTTGATTTTCCACCATCTCTAACTCTCTTGCATAATGTTTTCCATGTGTCTTATCTTAAAAAGTATGTAGATGATCCTTCTCATGTATTGGATTGGAATGCTTTATAATTTATAGATCCCAAGATGTTCACAATAGAACCAATCATAATAATTGACATTCATAAACTTAGTTTGTGTAACAAGGAAGTGCCATAGTGCAAGGCCTAGTAAGACCAATATTCTGATGATAGCGCCACTTGGGAGGACTATGTTGAGTTCTATAGGTTGTTTCCACATTTATTTGTTTAAATAATTTAATGATATTATTTGATTTGATAATATGTGTTATTTAATTTCAAAAAAATTATTTGAAGTAAGTGTCATTAGGATGATGACTAGTTTTAAGGGAGAGGATGTTACATCTTGATTTCCTCACTAAAATTGATTTTCTCATTAAATAGATATTAATGAGGTTAATGATGATTAATTACTAGTGTAGAAAAACATTTTCATTTACGTTGATGTATGGATAGACATAATGATTATTTTATGTGACTCATTACTTGTTGGTTAGTTGTACATTAGTTTCATATGTATATTAATCATATTCATTTAGTGTTATTATGATTTAGTAGCATTTTAATTGATTATTATTGTAACAAAATAATTACCATTTATATTTGTGAGGTGGATGCAGGAGATAGTTCACTCTCTAAATAGATATGGAGGGAGAGTATCATTAGGGAGGATGTTGAAGATGACTATGTTAGTGGTGGAGATATTTGATAAGTAACCCTTCACACACCATGTAGTGCAGTTAAATGCATGTTGTTTATGAGTGAAAAACTATATGTTTTCTCTAATTTTAGTTATGGTTGGTTATTTTTTGCTTAATAAAGTTGACTAGTTTTGATCCATGAGTAGATGTTATTGTGGTCATGTTTGATGTTGTTATTGTTCTTATGATTGTGATGTTGATATAGTTGTGGAAAATTACAATTATATATGTATTTCTCGATGGATTTAATTATGAATTATTGACTTCATGACTCCTTTCTAACATGTACCTATAAACAATTAGTATAAAAAGTATCATAAAAAAGATTATAAATAGCATGAAAATAAATTATAGTTTGTAGTTCATTTAATAAGTTGATTATATAAATAGATAAATGACATTAGGTGAATGTGACTATTATAGTTTCTAGGTGACATGGTTTTCAATGCCCATAAGGGGTTGAATTAGTAATGAAAAAATTATATTTTTTAATGATTAAAGTTGTTATATGAATTTGAATTATTGAAATAATTATTATGTTTATTGACATTATTTATCAACCCTAATTTTGAGAGTTATCATTATGTTTTCTCAGTCAAGCCATTCAAAGAGGAATGACCTAGGGTTAAATTGATAGTTTTG
>JARHVA010004045.1:720000-735000 GCA_037957365.1 Torreya grandis
AATTTGGCCAAAGTAATATTTCTAGTTAAAAATTATCATTTAACCTATTGGATTTATATGCATGTATGCATGATATTATGTTAGAATGTAATTTTTTATAATATGATACATGTGATGACTATCTTACAACACATGAGTTCTATTTGACTTCTCGATACCTACACCTATATCATCTAATCATCCATGAAGGGAGGGCCATTACATAGTTGGGTGATTGTGTAGGGGATCTATGGTATGTGGTTGGTGTGGAAAAACACTCTATGATTCTATCCCTATCATCTAGTAGTAAATTGATAGAGAATTTTACTCAAGATTACATTTTGTATATTCACAAGTTTTTGGGTACTCATTTGTTCCATAGATTAATGTATATATCTATATACAATCTGATTCAAAAAAGTTGTATTATTATACTACAATTACATTTAATACTCAGTAGATGGATGCTCTTACTGTATAATTTATTATTTAAACTTTTAGTAGTTGGTTGAGATAATTTTTAATAGATAAACAATTTGTCATAGATTGGTTATGCAATATTGCTTGATGTTTTTAATTTGATCAATATCTAAATGAATCATAATAAAATAATAATTTTAGATGCATTTAGTTAAAGTTAAAATATCTTAACTTATTTGAGAATAATCTAGTTTAGAATAATAAATTAAAATTTAAAAATACCTTTTTTGGGTTAAACTCATTGGGGTTCTAACAAAGATTTTACCAGTAATCTCCCAATTGGCCTATCGAAGAAAGCCAATGGTTGACTAATGTTGCTTGTTATATATACCATGGCCTTGGGAAGGTGGACTCAAATAATGCTCAAGGTGAAGGCCATAATATTATTGTGTTAATTATAGTTTCCCATATTTATTAATTTTATCTAAAATTCATAGATTTCAGCACCTCTATAAAAATAAGACTTAACACTTATTCACTTCCAGAATACATAATGGCTAGAATTATGTCAATTAAAATTGCATACCCAACCAATAAATATAGATAACCATAAACACACAATATCCAACCATTTTTCTCATCATGACTTAATTTTCAGGCCTCCCAAGGGTGAATTATCCCTTGAATAACCTTAGCCAACCATGGGTAACTTATACATGTTAAGATATCTAACTCATTTGAAGGATACTCATCACAAGAGTGTTACATAAACTCAATAATTCATAAATTTGATATCATATTATACCAAAGTATTCAATTCATTATAAAAAAATATTATTAAATTTTTTCCCATAAAATTTTTCCCATATTAGTCATTAATGATGTTGGGAGCACTAAGTCCTGTACATTTTACTAATTTACAATATGGTTAAAGAAACCCATTATATATACTATAAAAAAATATTAATGTTAATCCATCAAAACCTTCCTTATATTACTTATGTGTTCACTGTCCTAGAAAAAATAGTGCTTCCTAAGCACTAGTCAAAAACTAAATCTTCTTCTCAACTTAAATTGGTGCCAAATAAGTTCCATCAATGAGTGTGAATACCATCTAACCCAACTTGAACTATGTCACCTTAATTAATATTTTATTCCTTTATTATCCATAAGGATAATATTCAACATCAAGGGTATATGTTTAGGACAATCCAATTTTAATAAATCAGCTAACAATTTAATGTAAAGATGATTACCATGCTAATAATCACAAATACTATGTAGTCTAATTGTCTAGGCCAATTACACAAAGTTTTAGATTAAGGTAAAAATAGGTTTTTAAGGGACCCCGAAACCTTGAAACAAAGGAAGAAGGATATAACAATAACGCCCATAGGTAAAACAAACCTAACACCTACTACTAAGGAGTATCAGAAACAGGTTTTATAGGGACTGGAAACCACAAGTCGAGATCATCAAAAGAAAGACACCAGGTTTTACAGAGACTTGGAAAATCAAGTAAGAAAAGAAAACAAAGAACTAGAAAATGGAACCAGATATAACATCCACCTAAAAGGACCAAAATAGTAAGGGCAGAAAGACCGTATTCTTCTAATTCCAGGATCATCTTCACCACTTCCTTTCCAATCACAATAGTGTCCTGTATGGATATTGCAGCCAATGTTGCAGCCTCTTGCATTTCTTTCTTCCTCAAGCTCTGACTGGTCCTCTTACTAGGCCCCTCCAAAGATTTTATTTCCTCACTAGCTCATTTTCCAATGTTTGCAGCCGCTGCACATATGCTAGAAGTAACCTCCTCCATCTTCATTCTACTTTCCTTTATGAGCCTTCTTAGGTTGTTATCATAATCTTTAAGTTTGATAGGAATATCTCTTATCTACATTTCTAAATTATTGATTTTATTTTGATCAGCTTCCTGATTATGTTCCATTATTTCCAGTTTCTTCTTGAGGCCCATTATTTCCTTATACATCCACGAGTCAACTTAAAGGATAGCATCTGCTTTGCATTTGGCCAAATTCATAAAGGGGTGCCTATTTTAATTGTACCAAACATCACTAATATATTTAGTATTCTCTTTTGGATTGACTTCATCCTTTTTAGTTTGATCCTCCCTTTACATTCTTTTCTGTTCTTTAGTTTCAATAGGGCTTTTGTTGTGGACAAGATCATCCTTTACTTGTTCTCTAGTCTCCATTGCATAATAGGCCTCTTTAACTATATGTTCCTTCTCTATTTTTGAATTTGGATCCTCAAATAAAACATCCATTTCTTTTTCACTTTCCCCCAACACTTACTGATTATCCTCAAGATCATAGTTTTTCTGTTCTGTTTGTTCCTCTTTAGTGCCCCCTTCTTTTTCATTCTCACTTTTATCTTTACCTTCCTCATTAGAGCTAGATCCCCTACTATCCATTCCTTCCACATCCTCCATACTCTCCTCCTAAGAACTTTCAGTGCTTTCCCACTTAGTTTCCTCATCAACAATCTATTTTTTAAAGTTGGAGGATTTGGGATTAACTTTTTCTTTCCCCTTCAGTATTTTATTCTTCTTACTCTGTGAATCCTTATTTTTGTCCAAATAAGGATTTAGGACAATGACATTGTTTTTGTAGTAACCTTCTATTATTAATATCAATCCCTCATGCAATATAGGGTGAGACTCCTTTTTTCTATGAGCAAACAGACTTTGGAGCAGCGAGAAGTGCAAATAGAAAGGGAAGGAGATTCTAACTTTGTGCCTAAAATGATTAAGAAAAACAAAATGAAATTTATGGACTCTTTTGATTCTTCCATCAAGTATAAAATACTCATGAATGCAACATAAGACGTCTCTCCAGATTCCTTTTATCTGCTCTAGGTAAAAAAAATCTCCAATCTTTTCCAACTACTGCTCCTCAGCATCCGTCTTCAAGAATTTGCTAAATGCCTCATTAAATATACTAGTTTGCTTGGAGAATTTTATACCCTCCATTGGAAGCCTCACGACCTCTGTAATGAATTCCTCAGTGAGATTCACTGTGATGCTATAGAGGGTTACCCTGTCGTCAACCCAATTTTTGAAAAATGCCATCGTTATATGGGGTTTAGAACCATGCAGCCACTCCAGGTAACTCACAACCTTTCCTTTCTGAAGAATCTTCCAAACATCTTGTTTTTCCTTCTAGTCTTCACAACTTTTAGGTTCTTGCTTCCTTGGTTCACCTTTCATTTTGTAGGCCATATAGTTTTCTAGCAACACCCAACCACTAATTACTAAGCAATGAAACCAGATGTTATCAACTTGTAATGGAACTCACCTATTTTTTGGAACATTCAATAAGTGCTTTACGTTCTCATGAATGTGTCTATTAAATGAAAGTAATCCTTCCACCATGAGGCCACTCCACCAAATCATTAACTTGCTATTCCAAGCAGATCTTTCCCTCCTTTGCATGAATGGTGTCATAATTAGTAAGCACTTTGAGATCAACATACTTATTTAATGTATCTTGCCATCTCACCTTTTGCCTTGTTCGAACATCATGATTAGCTATCCAGTCAGTAACCCCATTGGCTTCATGGTAAGTATGGGTTATGGTTACTTTTTCAAATTTTTGAATTAAGGCTTTAATTTCCATCACCATTGCCTCTATAGACCATGAAACTGAATTTTTGTTGTTTAAGATATTTATGATATTTAGGGAGTCACCTTCCAACCATAATTTAGAAAATCCCAACTCAACAACTAATTTAATGGTTTGAAGGGCTGTAGTAGCTTCAATAATATGACTATTAAACTTACCAATAGGGATAGCAATAGCATCAATTACGTTTCCCACATGATCTCTCAAGACTCCTCCACATCCTACTTTTCCCAAATTCCCTTTAGTAGCTCCATCAAAGTTTCCTTTGATCCATCCATAAGGGTCGACATTCCATTTTACACCTAATCTTGGATTTTCAATTTTCACATTAGGCCTTTTAGATCTTAAGGGATTGTCAATTTGAAAGGTTGGGTTAGGATCCCTCTATGATAAAAAATTCTCCTTTATAGATCTAGTAATATTCTGACCCAACACCCATCCTGGAAGTTCTTTACTTCTAAATATTCTATTGTTTCTTTCTTTCGATATGCCAATTTCACAAAGTTACTAGTTAGGTCCTTCAAGTAAAAACAAGACCTAATAATTCATTAAATACTTTACTAATAATAAAGTAAATTCATCCATATAAATCACATAAGATCCATGAAATAAGTCTAGTTATAACCTTATCCAATATATGACCTAGGAGAGTAATTCCCAAATTAACAAACCACTAGAAAATGAGTTGATATTCATACATCTCACCATATTATCCTAATAATCTAATATTCATTTATATTTACTCTTCCAATCATTTAATATTTAGTATTCTTAATGCATATGTAGTGGAATGGTAATAATAATCAACAAACATTGAAGTCTAGCAATCCTAAAAACTCAAAGCGGTCCCCTACCAGTGAATATTCCAAAAACCATTGATTCACTCAAGTAAATTAGGTACACTCTCTCCTTAACCAACCTTCTAAGTATAATTCACCCCTTATCCCCTTTAAATACTTAATTTCTAAATTAAATCTCCAAAAAAGATTACGTAATTGTTATAAATTCCAATTGAGGTATTTTATCACATTAACTCATATTGACTTACCCATATATTTCAACTAGTAGTCAAGTGAGACCCTCCTTAACACAACCAAAAATTGGAAAAGGGTGGATTATTCAAAGGATATGTAGATAAACATATTATGGTTAAGTAATATTTAAGAGCCCACAGGGTTCTAAGATGAAATAGAGTCATCTGGCACCTTAGAATCATTTATTGAATACTCTCCATTCTAGTCATAGATACATATCAAGTGTAATATCACTAGAACATAGTTTGGATTAAAATGGAACCGGTCTCTTTTTATTTAAGTAAAATATTCTCAAAAAAAATATTTTAGAACACAAGATCTTATACCAAGTAAAACAAACCTGAACTGGCCCATTTTTTAATTACTATAGTTCTTTCTCATCTTATACTTTAGATCTCATGAGAAGCAATGATATAAGATTAATCTTATTAATTGATCATTTCTTAATAGGGTTGGAAAGGAATAATCCATTCCAAGTTCACTATAACTCATTAAGGAGCCATAATCCTCATTTATGCATTTGAATAATTGAGAAAAAAAATCATAAACATTCCAAATTCTTCCATATAGGTACATTCAATCAAATTAAGTTAGTTTTACCATACTAGCACAAAATTTAAACATTCCATAAAATTTATTGGTCATTATGGACCATAAAAATAAAGAGTGAATACCAAGATAAAAAATCAATCAATAATATGACCTAAGGTCAAGGTGTTCACCTAACCATTTCATTACCATTAAACCCAAGTCCTTTATTACCTTTGAGGTGGAGATTATGTATTAAGATTGACCATATGGGATAAAACAATGATAGTAAATACTAGTATGATCCCATAGCCTTAGAAGAAGAATCTAGTAGAAGATCCAATAATTACCATATCTATATAATTTATCCATACATCTACATTCTCCATTAGTCCAACTACAGACATCATCAATTCAGCTATAAACTTCATCAATCCAGCTATGGACTTTATTTTTGAACACAACCTTTATTATGTCACAAATATATTTTAAGTGTAGCTGTATATAAAGTTAAAATACACCTAAACATAACACTTATTTAGGCATAAAATGATATTATTATGATTCCCACCTCCATGCTTATAAATCAGTACAAAAATAAGCTAATTCTCATGTTTCCCATACTTAAGTTCCTTGAAATTATCTAATGTTAAATCCTCAAACTTAAAACATTAGAGCATTCCAACAATTATTGAATTCAAGGCCAAATAAAGTCATATGAATATACATGCTGATATTAGTGATTCAACTATGGTGTAAGAAAAAAATTATGGAGATTCACTCCTTCTAAGATAGAGCAATATCCTACCTTTTGTATAAATAAACATAGATAGTGACTATACTACTTTATTTCTACCACTCACAAAAATCAAAATTGCTAAAATAATAAACAATTGATCAGACACTTATTAAACCATATTTTATTCAATAACCAAATGATATGGTTATAAGATTAGGATACACCAAAAATGAACAATCGTAATATTAAAGAACCAAAATTTACATAAGCCAATAAATAATCAACCATACTCATGCCTCACATAATATTGTAATGAATGCATGAGTGTTTCAAATAAAAACAATAGACCGATTAATTGAAAAAAAATTAGGATCATATAAGTTATCTTAAAACCATAATTTATACAAAAATCAAATGAGTTCCCAAATGAGTATGAATTTCATACTCTAGGTGTCTTTCATACATTAATTTATATAGCACATAAACATTCATTTGAAAAGACAACACTAATAAAAAAGGGTCTTTTTGGTCACACTATATGCAACATTATTTCATCTTTCATATCATAGAGTTTCCAATGCTACATGAAGTCTATACTAGATACCATAACACTACAAGCCATCCAGTTTAAGATACATCATCAGAGTAAATCAAGGTGTCCTTTCCTGCACTAAAATTAGTCAACAAGTTAGCTTATGGATGGAAAGTTAATTTTATTAAATCTAAGTATTATTACACCCAAATTATAATAACACTAAGATAATATATAAGATACCTCAGGCTAAAAGGGATTGCTTATGATCCACACTGACATCTTATACAAATCAACAACTCACACTGCTTACAATATATCTACACCATAAAATACAAAAAAAAATTGATATGATCAAAATAAAAAATAAGGAATGTGCTCACTTACCCTATATATTATCCCAATATCAACTAATTATAACTTTAAATCAATGCAAACATGACCCAAATTCTTAATATTCTTTCCCAAGATGTACGGATAGGCAAGATTGATTGGAATAACCCAATAATAAAAATAACACTTAATAGTTACCTTTCAAAGAAGCCATATATGTAGAATAAATCATCATTATTTTAAATGACATCCATGACAAAGTGAATTTATTTCCATAATTTAAAATAACCATACACATGCTACAAGTTGATATGCATATCATTCTTGAATCAACCTATTTAGTCTACACAATAATTCAAGCATCTAAACTATGCTACAATAGTCCAAATAAGTTTAACAATAAATTTAAACATTCTCATATCACTCAAATAGGTTAAATAATATAATATAGTCTACAACAAGAAATAATGACCCAAGCATTATGTAAATAATCATGGAAAACCATAATGAATTTATGAACTTAATGAATGTGACACCAAGCATAAGAGCAATTGTACACCAATATTAAATATGATATACCAAGACCAAAATATCACCAAAAGTCAAACATCATCAAATGAATAAAATTAGATCAATGAAAATTCCATAGGGTTATACCATGTCTCTAAAATGAGGTGGTTGAGTCAAATTAAGCCTATGGTTTTCCAACAACCACTGAACATTGCCATACTCAGTAGGGTAAAATAAAATAAAAATGATATTATAGATAGAATGCCATCAAGCTTCCGTATGGTTGAATATTCACCATACTAAAATCAAGTATAGGCTGTAATAAAATGAACATCTAAAAACATTTTTTTAATATTTAAATAATAACATCCCAACCTCAAAATCAAGAAACTTCAATGTTTGATATGAGAGTGATTTCAAATGCCTAACATCACTCTTTTTGGGTTCATAAAATTATGGATAAACCTAAACAACAAAACCTACTCAAACAAGGCTTTTGTAGTCACAAAATTTTCATTTTAGCATATTCCTTTATACAAAGGGAAAATTAGAAAATATTTAGTTTTCCAAGCCAACCCATAAAAAGTGTCTGATCTAATTCACTAATGGGAGAAATTATCCATTTAACCCAAAATATAAATTAAAAACACAATAATTTAGAAATTACTAATTGTGTATGGAAATAATCCCCCACACATGCCTTCTCCACCATGTAACATATTTCTTTTTTTTTATAAATAAAAATATGTTCAGATTATAATTTGATTTTATTCATGAATACTCAATGAAAAAATACTTATAATATGAATTTCAAAGGTTAAACAGAGGAGAATAAAATCCAAAAATTATTTTTGTTATCCCTCTATCATTTAAAAACAATAAATACCTTTATGTTGGGTTAAAAATTTAATTTAAATAATATGAAACTAGGCACTAATGACATAGAGTTATTTTTTCAAATAGTTGGAGAGTAGCCATAATGAACACAAACTTAAATATCCATAAAGGTAACCTTATTCAATCATCTAGAGAAAAATATGGCCAATAACTATAAGTTTTAATTACCATTTATAGGTAGAATGATCAACCATTAATCTCATTAATATGCATTGTGCAACCATATTCAGTTTATATAAAATAAGGATTTATATATGTATACTTAAAGAGGTGTATATGAACCCATATATTATTGTAAACCTCCAATTTAATTTCCATAATTCTATTAAAATTAAAGTGCATAAATACTAAGCAAAAAGGAAAAGTATCTTGCTTGGGATCTTTCCCACATTATTACTAGGTCTTCCAATGGTAGTTTTGAATATCTCATTACATCCATTTCAACCCAAAAATCATTTTTGGACAAAAAACTAAAACCCTTCATAATTCCACAAATTTATCCATTAAGGAGTTGAAATTTTTGATTCATTGCTAGCTACAATTATATGTATCTATCCTCAAAAAATGGTCATTTTCCTCTTGTCTAGTGGGGGCCATGCCCCAATGCAAATAGCTATATTTGAGAGAAGCAAACTGTCTATGCATAGATTCTAAAAATTTCAATGAAAACCTCTTCATGCAGCCACCAAGCTAAACTTCAGGGATATAAGGAAAAGTTGACATCTTTGTGTTACCAGGGTTTATTTTGAATGTTTCAGAAGGACTTATGAATACACTAAATTCACCCATGAGTCCATATAATTTATTAACAAAGAATGATTTTAATTATGGATTCATTAATATGGATTTTGTAACCATATTTAGTTTATACAAAATTCCACCCCCCAAAAAAAAGTATATGAAATTAAAAAAAATTAATCCCATTAATCATAATATTGACTAAATTAGAATCTAGATTGGTGTTATACAAAATAATCTTCATTTACCCATTTGATATGGGTTATTTACTTTGTCAAGGTTGGTGTTGATAATAGTTTTTAATTGAAATATCATGACTCAAACTTAACAATTTAAAGTCAGATGCAACAAATTAATAATTATTGCACCCAAAATATAACAGAGAGATTCATTAAAGTTAATTTATACCCTTAGAAGATGATATAACATCAAACACATACTTAAAATATACTAAGAACACATTAATCCTAGTATTTAGGGACAAACTTAGCATTTTGCCCAAATAAAAGAGAAGTAGTAACATGAATTTAGAATTCATTGACAAAATTGGATCAAGAAAAATTAATGAGATGTTGATGGAAACCACATCAAATATGTTAACTTATCCAATCAATTTTTTCACAAGGGTCTTTCATAGAACTTGCTCACTATATGTATTCATCATATATTTTAGGTGATAAAATCATGATTATGATATAAGGAGGAGGGAAAGGAAGTATTAGTGTCAAAATAAAATTCAAGATCCAAAAGTGAAATGGAAACCAAAGAGAAGTGGAGATAGAACGAAAAAATACTATAACCAAGGATTGAATAACATTTCCTAGTGGGAAATGGGAAACAATGACAAATATTTTCGACTCTCCTTTAATGAGGGTTACAGAGAGATTAAGGATGGGAAATCTTTGGTGTGAAAGGTTTTATAGAGCATTATTGAAGATTTTTATCATTAAAATGAAAAGATATTCAAGGATATAAAGTTCAAGTTATATTTTTTATGAGGAAGAATAGTCTAATGACTATTAGAGATCACTTAGAAGATAATAAAGTCTTAGATATATTTAATTTGCCTTACCTAAGAAATTAAAATGAGTTAAAAAAATTGTTAGCTGAAATGCATGAGGGACATATCTACTTCATAAATAGGGGTATGAAGATCTTGCTTGCATGCATCATCTAGATTATAAGATTGGATAATAAACTTGAAGATGTGTGGATGACATTTCTAGATAATTATAACATTGTAGAGTTGGTGAAAAAACTATAGTTGTTTTGTGGGAGATAATAAAATAAGTTGTAACACATTTAAACATTACTAACATGGGTAGTTGTGCATATGATTAGCATGAAGTTGAAATTTTCCAAGTGAATTGATAATGCATCAAAGATAATTTTGTATGTGTTTTACCACATTATGAATAAAATATTAAGGAATAATATTTACATTTATTAATAATAAAATATAAGTATTTAATGATATGCACACTAAGGGACAAATTTTTAGATGGGGAATGTACTTAGTCTTGATGTTACTAGAAGAAGTAAGGATTAAAGAGGACTAATAATTTGAGGTGTCAAAAGATGTGAAGTCACACACATAGAAGTATGTTATGCACCAACATGTAGACAAGATGAATGATGCTTAAAATCATAATATGAATAGGATTTATAATAATGTATCTCTTACATTTAGTATAGATCATAAACTACACAAAATCGTAGTAGATGAATACCATGGATATGCACACTTTTGTGTGATAAAGCATTTCACACTTGTGAAGATAAAGGATAAAGATGATAAGTGGATATTATGCATGGAGTTTCCATGCATTGCATTAATATATTTAGTGAGTATGGAAAATACCCCATGGGTAAATTCCAGTATTGATATGGTTGAAAAAGAGAGAATCAAATTTAAATAAAGTTTTAACATAGTAGGGAAAAAGTGATTGATATAGATGGGGATTCAAAAAATGATGACTGGATCTCAATCTCATGTAAGAGTGTGTGATAAATGAATTAAAGATGAATACCACACACACTTTAAATATATTCTATGTTAAACCTAAATGGATCAATGAAATGCTAGTATGGAAGGTGAAGGAGGATGTTTTCCAAGGCCAAGGTAGGGTGGAAAAAAATAATAAGGTAGAGTCATTGAAGAATAAATACACTACATAAGAGGTGTTAAAGAGCACAAAATAGGATATTAAACTATAAATTAAACTTTAAAAATCACAATATGATGTGAGAAATTATTAATTTGAGATGATGTTGTTAAAGAAGGATATTATGAAAACCTAAAAAACTCTAAGAGTAAAATATATGGGGTAAATAACTTTAAGAATAAGTAAAATATGTATCACTTTGTGTTAGATCAACTTATAACTATATTAGAGTAAGCCAAAAATAATAAGGAATAAGATATGCACATGGAGGGTAATGAATCATAAGAAGGAGAATAAACACACACTATGGAAGATATAATATTTTTCAATTTAGTCAAGCTCATAGAGTTGATGTGTGAAGGGAAGTAGACATCAAGTGAAGAGGAGGTTGATGGCATGGAAAATAAAATTAAAGAATTTTTGGATGCACATGTATTATATACAAAATTTCAAATGTAAATCAAGGGAAAAAATGTGGAAGGGGATCCTTAGGATTTGCCAATGAATGTCACTTGTGTTTTGTTCAACATGTATACCAAATAATCAAATTTAGACATGGGTATAACAAGTTTATGATATGTCACAATGAAGTTTAGAAATGGAGGATAATGTCAAAAATCTTAAAACATGTATCAATATAGATTATATGGGAGTGAAAAAATAAATATAAGAGATGATATGGTATGGTTGATGTGGAAAATAAGAGGATTTAATGCTATCATAAAAAAGGCATGATCATATATTTGAGATGGCACTACTACATATTTGACATAGATGATTGTGAAGCTGGAAGTATCCATTAGGAAGTCATTAGGTTGAGTTATATTAGTAGAAAATTTATAATTGGAATATGTCACATATTACTTAGAGGAGGAGATAAATAGGATAGATGAGGAAGCAAATGAAAAGAAGCATAAGCTAGGAGAAGAGTATAAAACACAAAAGGAAAAATTGGATAGATCAAGTTATAATGGGAAGAATAATTTGAGGATTATAAGGGCATGATTAAAAAAATCATAAAAGTGATTAATATTTGCAGTACATATTCTCAACATGATTTAGAAAACATTGGGTATGTTGACTCATGGTTCAAAAAGGAGAATGAGAAAATGAAAAGTTAAATTATATTCTAATGAGGGGAATAAGCATGGAAGAGAAAAATATTTTAATTAAATGCATGGAATGACAGCATAGAATATCATCCATCCTCATTGGAGGATAACATTTTCAACTTATATGGATAATATGTCATGGAGTAATATAGAATACACACTATTTTTAATGCAATTTAATATGGAAGTAAACAAATTGAGCACAATCTATTTGTAGAGCGGAGAGATAATTTCAAAACTTGAATAAAAAAGGAAAATGTGTTGGTGGTTTATTGAACGATTTGTGAATTAGTAGTGTTTTTGAATGTATTCAAAATAATTGTGCAAGAAGTCATCCTAGAAGTAATTTAAAGAACAACCATGAAGGAGAAGAAATAAGTTATTTGAAGATAAAAAAACTAGTGAAGTAGAAAGAATGTTGTTCCTCAATTTTACATAAGTTTTGATAATAAAGGAAAGAAAAAATATGATTAATTATGTAAGGATGTGTATGATACATGTATGATGGGAAAATATGGCCAGAAATATAATTATCCAATAATATATGAAAATGGAGAAGATCATACTAGATCCAACATATATAAAATTACCCATGACACAAAATAGGGTGGGATTATAACTAGGGGTTATTTTAAAAAAAATGGGAATCAAGGATAAATTAAGGATCCTATGTGAGGATTTAAGGAGCAAATACAACTTGGATCCAAGATGTATAAGAATAAAATAAAGATAGAGAAATTACATTAAGTAGTAACTAAGAGGTATCTAGACTAAGTTTTATAACAATGATGTATCTAATTAGTGATATAATATCATGGAAAAATAACATAATATATGAAAATCATAGATAAGAAGACAATAACATATTATTTTACCCTAATTTAAATTAATTTCTAACCCTAATTAGGATAGAATTTTTTTAATAATTTAGATCTTATATAATGTTAATCAAGCATATATCTGAATGTATGATATTAAAATTGATTTGGAAATAAATATTACTAAATATAGAAACAATAATAAAGGATGAGATATTTATTGGTTCACTATATTGTCTAGGACTAAGATAGGTGGTAGGTTATAAAAAGGAATGTGAGTCACTTGTGTCACGAATCGATCGTGTGACCCTATAGATACTAGACTATAGCCTACTTTAGTGTGTTTTGATAACACTTAGACTAACGACTTATTGATGTTGGGTTTTGTTTTAAATAGTTATGATGCAAGTACCTTGGATAGTCGAGGTGATATATTATGTCACAATCAATGATCATAATGGATTTATTATATCCTAATATGTATATTTCTTATGTTGGGTTCATTATATCATGTTATATGTATTTTATAATTTAATTAATTACATTCATATATGTCATTGATATATCATGTTTTACTTGATTAAAATTGATTTCTCTTGCAACTATTAATTATGCTTCATAGGGTATGCTCATGTTTAAGGTTATCAGGTCTAACTTTAGTTTTGTTTTTACCTTTTGATGACCATGCATTAATTACTAATTCATGTTAATGACTCATTATGAGTTATTATTGATATATTGACATCATCTAGGTACTATAGATGTCTTATTTGGTGGATGCAGGTACCAAGCCATGAGCTAGGATTGGTGTTGGGTTTGAACATCTTGGGTATATCACAAAAAATTAAGCAGTTAGAATATCACTCTAATAGGTACAACATGTATTATGTAATATTGAGCCACCATCATTTTATGTCCTTATGTTATTACTCTTCATCATTTTGGTCTCGCCCTATTCTAAGCATGTGTTCTCTATCCATGTTTCTTGACTGGGATTACCATTTTTTTCATAGTTACCCTCTAACATATCCCAGTGTGTTTGAGGTCCTTTTTTTAGTTAGTTATCCCTTCTGGGTGCCATGATCATTTGGCAATTAACCATTAGAATGTGACTTTCTTCTTAGCTAGTTGTGATATTATTTTGGGTTTGTTTAGACTTGTATGGGTCCATTGACCTCACATAACACCTTGGTAACCCTTCATGATAATTCAAATTCATCAAGCTTCAATTAATTTAATGATTTTGTTAATATTTATTTAGTATTTTTATTAATTTTTATCTTTTAATGATTTTTTTGGTTAGTGTCTTATGATTTATTTATTCCTTGTTATCATTTAGCTATTTTAGTCATTGTATTAATTATCTTTATCATTTTTGGAATCATTGGTTATTATAATTATTTTGGATAATATAGTTGATTTTGGTCAATTATTTTATTTAATGACATAGTTATTTTTAATTAAATTAAATTATATATTTCATTGAATATATATATATTATTTATTAACTCTTAGCAATTTTTATATTTAATGATTTTAGTTAGGGTT